>JAQGAD010000396.1:0-40870 GCA_034696625.1 Isotomurus palustris | reverse complement strand
AATGATTAACAACGAGCTGTTGACTGCTAAAGACTTTGTTTTCATCTGCACTAATGTTCTTCCTTATTTATTGCAATCCAAGCAGGTTTATATCGTCAGTACTAGTCAGTAGTAATAATGTACGCGAGTGAGCTAAGCTCAAACCTTTCAAATACGAGAGTTGTTAGCCTTTGTCTTCTTGAAAAGAAGCAATTCCAACCAAATACTTAATGTACTTTATGCCCCTGGAGTCAGTAAAACTGTCCCTCTCTTCTGTGTGTGTTAGCTTTCACATTCCCTTCATGGAAATGGAATGCTGCTTGAAGGTCTTTTTCGATTGTCGAGCTTTCTTAGAGACAAAAAGTCCCTATCCCTGCGTACCCCCTGGATCTCCGTGTCTGACACATGTCCTCATGATCCTTCTTCCCATTTCCTGAGACTGAGACTTTAATGTCCTTCACTCCTTCCTCAGTTTCAAAGGCTCATGTAAACTCACACACAGCTCTGTAAGCAATAATCTACAAAGAATAACGACTAGCCGTATTTTACTGCCCTCCTAATCCTGGATCCGTTTCTGTCTCAAATTCAATTGTGCTAGTTTAAAAACCCATTGTGACTCAGCTCCAAGACGGAGACAAACAGACAATCATTCTTCTTGCGGTGACGACAGAATTGCTCTTGTTAACAAATGAAAACACTAACCAAACAAACATTACACTGGGAAAAATAAGAGCATGTCTGTGTGTAGCTGTACAGTCTGTATATAGTCGTCTGCACCTTAAAAGTCTTTACCGTCTTTACCGTTCCCTAAAAAATTGTTTACTTGCAGAAGACTACAAATACAAGTGACATGAAGACTTCCTGTCATTCGGAAAAATGTCTCAGACCGAAATGGACGGATTAAATTTACCAGCACCTCCACAAGGAGAAGTCTCAACCTGGACTCAAGAAAAACATCCTGACAAATCAATTTCCTCCCCTTCAACTCATCATGAAATTACGGAGGACTTCACCATCGCGTCGATCCTCATGATTGCTTACCTCACAGAGACAGTTGTTCAAGTAAGTTTCATTCATCCCTTTATGTGTCAACTGTGCAAATCAAACTTAATTTTTGGTGTGTCCCACCTACTTAATAATATAAGCTGAGAATCGATAAAGAGAGAATCCCAGAATCAACTTTGATTTCAAACTGTTTTTCATCAAATGGCAATTCCTGCCTCAATATCTTATTTATTGCAAGTGAGAGGGAGAAAAAGTGAAGACAAAATTAAGACAGAATCAGTAAATAATCCATCGTCATGCGATACTCCCCACTGGTTGGGAAAGGCGTATGTGTGTAGAAGAATCTGATTTGAAATCTCTCTCTCTCTCGTTATTCTTTATATGCGTCTTGTGTACTTCCAAGTGATTTTAATTTACGACTCGATCTGATCTTCAGGCATTCTTGATATTCGACTGCTACCGTTCGTCCTACTTACTCGTGACAACAAACTGGTTATGGATTTTCCTTGCAAGTTGGCTGTTGACTTCGATTCTGGTGACAATCATCAGTATGATTTGGACGCAACGAGGAATGGACTTCTCAGGAAGAACTTGTGGTCGACTCCTATGCTACTTTATGCATTGCGTCCTCCTCGGTGAGACATAAATTTTAGTCCTCACCAACAACCAATATTATGCCACACATTTTATTACAGTTGTTTCTCTTCTCTTTTCTCCACGAATCTCGTATATATCAGAAAAATTCATATAATTGCTTTTGCTTTTCTAACCCTCTACACTCTACACACAAGTGAAACTAGAATTTTTCACATTCCCCATTTTATTTATTAGGATTACTGTGGCGTTATCTGAAGATTGCATTGGCTTATGACAAAGCTGACGTGGTTGAATTCTTCAAGCTGAGGACGCTACAAATCTACGTCCAAGTCCTTCCCCTTGTCATAATTCATCTAGTGTTTTTTATCTCGCCAGTTCAGGTAACAGAGTCGTCTGTCTTTCTCTTCGATGTGATGCAGGAGCAGCTTTGACATTTATACGACATTTGCATTTGACACATCTTTTACTCTTGGTTCCTTACTAGGGAGTCGTTGAATCTACAGTAAGTTGGATGATTGTGGGAGAAATCTTGGCTGCCAGCATTTCCTTAGTACTCTACTCACTCTCCAAGCCCAAACTGGATTTCATCTGTGAAAACTCCAATCCTAAAGAACAAGACGATTATGCGAGACCTTTGACAATCCAAGCAAATGTGACAAGTCGGATTCTTTTGTTGATTTCTCGTGTCTTGACTCTCGCGTTGTTTGTTTCTTCAACAAGTTACTCATGGGCTCTCCTCGCTACACTATGCCATTTGGTGCTGTGCCAAACATGGATCTTTGCGTTGAACAGAGTTCCTGCAGCCCGAAGATCAACCGCAAGCAAATGGAGTAATTGCCACAATGAGAAGAAGCATTTGGAATTGGAACTTTCATCATCCCAACCAACCCCAGATGAAGTCTCCTCACCACCAAGTTCACCAAGTGTAAAGATGCCGATTACCAGAATGGTAATGTGTGCCTACGTATTGTTTTGGGATGTGAATTCAACCATCCTTAATGACATTAATTTATTATCCCTGTCCCTTCCGATCTTACTTGTTCTTGTGGAGAATGTGACAATCGTAGTATATCACTTAACCCACCAACAACCTTCTTCCACATTTCTTCTCGGTGCTCTTGCAAGTGGATCTTGTCTCGGCCTCGGTCTCATTATTCTTCTTGCCGTGACCACCTGGAATAAATGGCTCATTCTACGTCCCTGTCAGCGTCGGGAACTTTATTTGCAAACATCTTCAGAGACAATTAATAAAAACAAAGGGGCTCCTCATCCGGTCGTTGCTCTTCACCCACATTTGAATATGAATGAACATTCCGGAGACTGTGGAGATCCATCTGATTTATTTACTAGTAAGACTACAAATAAGATCCACAGCGGAAGAGCCACTAAGACAATACGAAGACCTGCATCAACTGACGGAGTTGCCGAAATGACTCCTCGAGTGATTAACGAGGTCGCTTTCCCTGATAAATTGAGTTTGGGAAGAAGTCATAAAAGTGGGAAAAACACGGAAAGCCTTGAGGGAGCCAATTTATCAAGTACACTTCGGGCCATCCTCATTTCCAATGATTATGAAAGGATTAATGAGACTTTGATGACGACTGTGAGGAAACTAAGCTTAGGAGGAAACAATACCAACAACCAGTCGTCAGTCGTGGTAAGTTTTTCTTTTTGTGAACCAGTTATTATCGCGAAGCTCTTTAGATCATCATCGTCTCTCCCAATCTCACTTGAAAAATTGAATCTGTCCAACTTCTTTGATCTTCATTTTTTCACCTTCTCTTTACTTTGGGAAGTGCTTTCAACCGATCCTTCTTAAGTCTTAATGCTGCTACTAATACTTAATACTTTGCTCATGTTCCAACATCTCGATGGTGTGTTCGCTTACTTGTTATGTAATTCTCGTGTACAACCTCCTATCTTCTTTATATACTTATGGATGAGCTGTCAACCCACTAATCCATTATGGGGAACCACGTCCTCTCATCTCACGTTCAAGAATGCTGGACTCAGGCTTTCTGTCAAGAATCTTTGGATACTTTTTCAATGAGACTTACACATGATACGGTGTACTCAGTTATGTAGTTAGTTCCTTTTCAATTCATCAATCCTTCTCGTAGATTTGTTAAGCTGCTTGACCTCCAATTTTTTCCAGGTAGACACAGACTACTCCCTAAAAATTTATTTCACGGTTAAACTCCTACTTTACACATTTGGCTCAAGTTTTACTTCAAACTATTTCTTTTCTCGTATTGTTGTACTTTATACTAATCTACCACCAACAGGCAGACCCAAATTCCTTGCCTTTTTCTCATTATACCTTAACTCAAATTCTGTCAGACCGTGTAATTCCCTTATTATCAACCTACACCATAATTCATATTGTTTGTGGTATGATTTGCAGAAACCAGAACAAATCCTATTAACACCTGCCAAGTTACCTGGAGCAAACATTATATCAGAAGCTGTTCAAATGTACAGTGAGGAGAAAGTAATACCCCGTCTGTATGAAAACACACTAAGTTCCAATAGCAGTAGGAATACAAACACAGTCTCAGATGCAGATGATTCCCAAGCGATAATAGACTGCAACAAGCCTTCATATCAAAGTACTCCTATTCCCTCGGCATCGGGCAATAAAGCTTCATCGCATGAAGTATCCCACAACAAGAGTCCCTTGGAGATCAGGAGAGCTTCGAAAGTAATTCTAAACAACAATGCGTCTAAGCAGTGTGGGCCAACAATAATGAGAGAGACAACTCAGAAATCGGGAGTTAACAGGTGCTGTGCTTGCAGTGGAAACTCCGGAAGAATCGGAGGAGATGAGCCAGTTTTTACACGAGCAACTCCGCATGATGAATGCGGACGAGAAAGTGACAACAACATTTACGAAAAGTTAATTGAGGACGCATATGGGATTTTAATCTATGAGGGTGACCCTACCCAGAGGACCGAGAGATGCGTCAATAAAGGAGACAAAACTAATTCAACTTCTATTTTCTACGCGAGAAAAAAGCTTAGAGTGTTGTGTGCCAAATGTTTAGGAAATCACGACCCTCTCCTATCGAATTGTTTGGAGAACTCGGTCTCCGCTGCTGCTGCTCCTACTAATCACTTGGCTGTAATACCAAAAGTTGCGTTACTGAAGAATCCTCCTCCTTGCCATGGGTTGCTAACTCGACCCTCAGAACAATCTTCTGTGTTATTTGTACCCACTCAATTCCAATCTCCACGTGTTCCTCCATCCGAAACTACAGAATATCCTACGGACACTGAATTTACTTACAACAACGTCCCAGAAGGAGATGAGCTGTCAATTTCAACCCATCTGTCTACCGTGCACAGTACAACTTATGCGAATATTCCCGTCAAATGTTACTTTAGTCATATCCTAGCTCCTGTAAATAATACCTCATCTACTACAAGTAATCCCAAAGAATTCACCGGAACGGAGTATGTAAAAGCTTGGCTTATGATGAACAACCACTCCCTTGACTCAGACGTGGAGGAAAGCTTCCAAGATTTGGAAAACAACCCCAGAAAGTACCATCCATCAAAGTTCAACACAACCAGTAGATCAATCTCGAATTCAAAGATTCGAAAGCTCAGTAACCATCCGTATTGTATTCGTAATAATAATCAGGTGAATGCAACAACAAGAGGCAATCATCATCACGTGAAGCCAGTGTTCTCTACGATGACATACCAACCCCCACCGAAAGAAAAGCAACACCCCTTGTCAGCCTTAAGGAGCAGTGGTGGTAGCAATTGTCCCACAACGCCCCACAGTCGCTACAGTCTCCTCAGTAATAATAAGTCACCTTGTCAAGACAAAGTATTGAATAGCAGCAGTGATTACAATCTCTATCTACCTCATAGTTGTAAATTAAAAGAGTTGAACTTGCACAGTGATCTGCTAGAGACTATAGTTTGATGATGTGTAAACGCCATGCGATGAATTCCTACCTCATATGTCAGTTAATTGCTTTATTGTTATCGCGAAACAAGAAAATATATATTCTTAAGTGTAATGGATATAATGATTGATGATTTAAATCCGAGACTGTGTTGTTTGTATTAACTGTGTTTGTGGCAGCGTAAGAAATCTTGCCGAGTTGTGTGTGTGTTTAGGAAGAGTAAGACAATCCGCGAGTCTGCGACAGAGACACATTTATTTATTTGTACTCGTAAAAACTAGTTTATTGTGACCTTAATTAAGACTGAAGCTTGGAAGGACTTTGTCCTGTGTGTTCCTCTCAAATCATGCGAAACGCATTGCTAAACAGCTTCTGCTCAACGTGTTGTGAGAACTTCTTGTTCTTCATTAAATGTACTCTTCGATTGTATCGGAGCAACTGTCTCCATTAAAATTTTACACAGACAAACACAATCCTCCGTCTGTAAAAAATCAAGTTTTCTTATTTCACCATGCACCAGTCATCATGAAACCTTTAAACGGGATTTTTATACAGCTAGTTGTCCTCCTCATCTCATACTACTTTTACTTGCGTAAAATATTAATGACTTCTCGGCTACAAATTCTTCCGGAGCGATAAGAGTCAATAGTCGATAACGTAATAGGTACTTATAGATTCCAGAATGTGTACAATGTACAACTGATCCAGTCACCGTACTTCAAGATAGTTTTAGGAATTTCTCCAGACAGTGGGGAAGAATATCTGTTTAGGTGTGGTATCATTATTATAAGTTAAATTCAGGATTGTCCATAAACATGTGGGATGAGGACTTAAAGGAAGGGCATGTGAACTTTTGACCTTCAGCTGTGGCATTAGACATTTAAGCTAATCCCAAGAAAATTCCAACAATAGGATAGGAAACTGGAGGGAGATGATGGAAGTGACCGAAGTGACAGTTAGTGAAGATCTGACGAACCCCAACTGGGCAAGTATTCCTCACTCCTCTCCAGCCTTTCTTTTCTCCACGTACAACGTAACAATGCACTTTTATTGCACTCTCATACTTCTTCACGAGAAGAAGAACCTCTTTGATTTATCCATCCATTCATCTGATGAAGACTCAAATAACAATGATCCTCTTTCTTAATATACTTTTTTGAGCCCCTCACTCGAGAAACGAGCTCTTCTTTATTCTCGTGTCAAAGGTGAATCTCTCCAAATCTCAAATGATCTCAGTCAGTGGAATTCCCAAATGTCAATGTCAGTGTCATTCTTCCTTAATAATAATGTATTCGTTTTTGAATCACAAAGGCTCTCACAAATTCTGATTGCTTGGATGATGGATGAAGAATACTTGCTTTCTTTATCTACTACATTCGTTGGGAAGAGCGTCATATTTTCTTTACTGTATATCGCGTACTGTATATACTGTAGTGCTGTGCACATTTTATTTCTGGCATTTGCTTTTCTGCTTAATAAAAGGAGTGATTAATCCTAAATTTAATTCAAAAACTTCGAAGGGAATTTCATTTTAGTGGATCAGGAATTCAGGATTTCTCGTAATCTTTCTCGTTCTCCCGTCGATGCAGTCAGCCTTCATCAAGCAGGAAATGTGAACTGACTGACTGGCGGATCTTAGGGATTCAGTTGCACGAAGGCACCTATTACAGATTACCAACTTCTATATAAGAGTAAAAAAGTTACCAAGTATCTTGTTTTGCTGACCAGTACCTGTGGCACGATCTTCCTGACTTTCGAAGACTTACAATTCATCTGCAGGTGTGCTGTAACAGAGGGAAGGGCCAGGTAGTGTGATGCTGTTGAAGTGTTGAGATTTCGGGGTGGGTTTGTATTTGTAATCCATTTCAGATGATAGAAATTCTTAGCAGTTGATCCTAGACGTATATAGAAAACGCATCGATTCTCTATGTGTTTCTGCATTGGAAGCTAATTTCATCTAAAGAAAGGAAATCTAATAAACTAAAGTTGATGTCTGTATAACTCGCTGAGATTTAATGAGTTACAGAAATATGAAGATATGAAATGAATGAATACCATTTGGTTGATGATTTATTAAAAGGAAGCCAATGTTTCCTCTTTGTGGTAACATTTTAGTGTCAGACAGCCCGAATGAATTTTCTAATAAATGAAAGTGATCTCAGGCCCATTACAAAACTTTCGGTGCATAATGTTAATTAAGAGAAATGGATTTCCCGTTCTTGTTCCACTTGCCTCCGTTCCTCCCGAAATGGGACAAAAGATTCTTCCCACTGTACTTATGTTATCTTAATTCCACAACTTTTAATGTACCACCAGCCATTTGCATTTGGTTGTAAAGCTATTAAAAATGAAATCTCTGCTCGCCTTTGTAAGTATTATTGGAATAATGTGTCCCTACTGGTTGGACGTTTAGACAGAGATACCCATAATCTCTTTGGATGGGAAAATATATACGTAGGGAAGTTCAGCGAAGTCTGTGTATGCATTTTAGGAAGAGCGCATCTCTCATGATTGCCCTTCATCCTGCAAACAAAATTCAGTTAGAGAGTTGTGATGACTCAATCGAACCGAATCCACTTGAATCCAGTAGACTTCATTTCTTTGAAAGCCTCTCAGTGGTCTTGCTGGTTTCCACACTCAACCTCGGACTCCTTTTCCTGTCCATTATCTTGAGACCAGACAGTCGAATAGGGTAACACCACGGAAGTACAGTTACAATGATGATGACAGCACTAAGCCGTTTGATTATGCACCCTCGAAGAAAAATCCTGGCTTTGCTTTCGCCCATTTATCATCTTTACGAGGATACGCTATCATCACACAAGATTTTCTCCACTTCCAACTTACGGGATATACTTTTATCCATCCGCACATTCAATCAAGGACAAAACTATCGTTTCCGGTGACTTGAGTTTCTCTCTATATTCATCCTAAGGCCGTTGGTCACACTCATATGTATATGTGTACAATTGACTGACTGTGGATCAGAATCACAAATTGAATTGAAGTGGGACGAAGGGGATGCTCGCATGTCTAATTTCGTATTCATAGATCATATAAAGAGATGACGGGAATAAGTAGGGGAACACTGTGGACGGTGGATTCATCTGTGATATGTTTACAACTTCATTGACACAGGCAGAGAAAGACCAAAGGCAATAAGCGTCTTTTTGAATAGTGTATTTGGTATACAGCCGTACTACTGTTATAGTTATAGTGGTGGTGATGTTAGAGAAAGCCATCATTGAAAGGTTAGAAGGAAGAGAGAGAGAGAGAGCGAGTAAAAGTAGCAATTGAGTTAGACTCGGTTGAGATGGGAGAGATTCACAGGGAGCAAATTGTCTTTGGTCTTCGCACTTTCTCTCGCCTCGTTTCCTCCGCTCTTTCACCCTTCCCATCGTCACTGCTACACAACCACCCATCATTCCGATACGGCATGGCCTATTAGTTACACCCCGATCCGTGAATAATCGGAGGCATTTACATAAAATACTTTCCTCCTCGCCCTAATGAGCTTCTGATATGCGAAATTGAATGATTTCCGTCGCTCCTTCCGATGTGGCTTTTGCTCTACTCCAAACTAAACCCACAACCCTTCCCTTTTTACTTTTTATGTGTATATTTAACCACCACTGTTGACTGTGGAAACTATTTTGAGAAAGAAATTTGCATTCAGTATCCCTCGAGGGTATTTTTGTTCACACCAAGTTGTAATTTTGTTATCTGAATGAAATCTATCTTTCCCTTGTCCCTGGTGAGTAATTGGATGTGTCAGAAATGAGTCTCCAGCCTACAAGTAACAATAATATTTTGGTGGGAGATGTTCTTCAAGAAATTAATGAAATGTCTTCTTCTACTGGAACTGTTTTACTGAGGATATAAGTTGACTGATAGCTCCTCCCCTCGTTGAAGTCGTTGGGTAAGGATGGAGGAAGTTAGGAAGTCCATAAATCATTTGGGAACAAGAAAAGGTGAGAGCTTGAGTGTATTTGGGGAAACTTTGTGGAACGATCATGGCACGGAATGAAATATCCGTGAAGGCAAATCAAATCTATTTGTCTCAGAGATTGACATCCCCTGTGGGAATACACCGTCCTCAGACTCAGAACTCGTTTTTTGGGATATTTACTTCCGATCTAATGATCAATGTTTCGATTAGATTCACCCGTCATTTCACCACACACTTTGGGCACAACGGAACCAAAGCAAACCCTTGCAACGATTATTAGGGGACATTCAAGCTCTTTATCTGCAGCCCATTATGTGCACACAAAAATCACATCTTTGACTGAAATAGCAGTTTTATCAAGCACACTATTGTTAGAATCTTTAGGAGCTATATAATCTTATTTCATGGAAATCTGATTAGAGATTAGATACACGGCTTCGTCTATGTGAGTTGGTTCGAAAAAATCTGGCTAGCAAATTTTAATCCAGAATCATCGCTCTTGTTGTAATTGGTTGAGCAACACCTGGAAGAATTCCCAAGTGAATCTCCAGTTTGGAAATAAAAATGATCCCAACTCCTGCAGAACAAATACAATTTACTCGTGCAGTCAAAAGTTATTTTAAGTAGAAGGCTATTCGTTCCATTTCTTGCTTCAGTGCACACATGAGATACTGCCACACGCGTCCTACACGCTCTACACACAATTTTCATTGGAATAAATCACCCAGTCTCATATCATAGGAAGTGAAATGGATTCCAAGTCATCGAAGTATGATGATACTATAACTATTATTGAATTACCAACCAATCTCTTTAGAAAATAAATCTCTAATTTAGAATATTGATATTTGCGAATGATTTTTACGCACCACAGAAAATTCACAACAATTTACATAATTCACATTGTATGATAGATACTAGAATGCAGTCATGTCATATAAAAACTAATTATGTACCAATTTCGTAAATTCAATATCGGCCTACTTGAGATTAAACGCTACACGGGCAGTGTACAATAATTCCTGAAAAAAATGGTGAACTGCCATAAAAGTTCGCAACTGCATCTCAACTGTTTTCCACTTAAACTTTTCATCTTTTAAGGCTCCACATACTTTTCATGGAAGAGTTCTTTTGAGAAATCATGTGGGATGAGAGTACAGAATGATAAGTGTCTGCAAGAACAAAGTAACTCAGACTCGTCTCTAAAGTCTCTGTGATCCCATTATGTTGATAGCAGTGAAATAAAGTAATTGAATACGACCTTCTCCTTTCCTTTTTGCTCCCTCCCCAGCCAACCAAATGCGGAGACCGAGTATTTTACACTTTTTATATCCGAACCCAGCAGAAGATGACTGTATGCTCCACACAACCACAATGCAACTTTTGAACAAGACCAACTTTTATTACACAAGCCTTGAGAAATAAAACGATTAAAGAAGAAGAATACAAATATTTTCTTTGAGTATACAAGTCTATAACTCTAGTGTAGCGAATGTAGATCTACTTTACACATGAGTAGATTTGACTCTCCTAGAAGAATGGTTTATGAGGTCGCCTATGAACAGGAAATCTGAAATGAATAACTTCACTTTAATAACACTTCCATTTCATATTGTTACACACGATTTTTGTGATATATACAAGCTCTGCAACAGTATCAAACACACGCGTACATACAAACTAGAAAAATATAAAACTCAAGAAAGATTCAATTCATCACGTTTTTCTTTTCCCCATTCATTCCGTAAAAACCCCGTAAACCCCATTATTAGTAAATCTGAGATTTTTAACATCACAATTAAACAAGTTAACATGCAGTCGCTTGGATTCTCTCTACCAACAAATTCTCAGACTTATCCCGACTAGCATTATGTGTGTGTGTATATAGCACAAATCTAAAAGTTCTACATTGACATGTACATTTGGTGTAATTGAAATTCAGGAAGTTACTTGAAGTTACTGGAACTTCTTGGAGTCTGTGAAGATCCAAAAGAGGAGATTCCTAGTGGAGACCGTGTCTTCTCTCCCGAAGGAGAAACGGTGGGAGAAAGTGTTGCTCCAGTTCCTCCACTTGAGTCCGATAATCTCTGGAAATTCGTGCTAAGACTGTTATTAGCCCCTCCTGTCGTCCCACTTGAAGTTGTCGAGGGTGGATTGGGATTCTGAGCTTCATAGGCAGCTACGATTGCCGGAGTAGGGACGGGAATCCCCGCAGTTTGATTCATATAAGCAATGATCCTTCTTAATTCTTCTAATGCATTGGCTTGCATTAAAATGTGGTTTTTAGCCAAAAGAAGGGTGGCTATTTTGGACAACTTCCTCACGGAGGGTGAGTGGGCGTAAGGAATGACACCTCTCAGTTCATCCAACGCGTCATTCAAGTCATGCATCCGTCTTCGTTCTCTCGCATTTATACTGAGTCTTACTGCTTTCCCCTGTCTGTTCTTTTTACTGCCCGAGCCTCCTTTCGATGACCCGTGTTTCCCGTGGTGGCTCCCTTTCTCTTCGCCGTGATGATGAGCCATGAGGAGATCTGAACAGGGTCGATTATTCTCATCAGACTCCGTCTTACTCGAAGACAATCCCAGATAGTGATCTCCACTTCGAAGCATGTAACTTTCACTGTCGCTCCCACCACTGTTTGTTGATGAGCATCGCTCCCTCCCCACGTCCAACTCGCACTTGTCCTCCTCCTCGCAGTCTGATATCGTCCCACCATCCGAATGAATTTCACCTTTCGTGACCAACGAAGACATTCTCATTCCTTCGGTAATGCCCATTTTATCTCGGCGACGATCCACATCTAAAACACTTGAGGATGGGTTGTGCCCTTGTCCCAGAGTTATTGGCAATTTACTTCCACTACCACCAGATAAGAGACCACCACCACCACCTCCACTATTCCCACTTGTCCCGTAAGGATGATATCTCGGTTGTCCAGGAGCTCCTCCGTCATAATTCAAAGGACTTTGGTGCAGTTGTTGGCCTACTAGGTTGGCGTATAAAGCTACGGTGCCTACTGGAGATGGAAGTGGAAGTTTATTAGTTCCTCCGCCAGCAGATCTTCCTCCAACGAGATTACCACCACTGCTGTTCGGATGTTGTCGAAATGCAGAGGCGTTGGATCCTGTGTTAAACTCTCCTCGGAAGTGTCGAGGGTGATCTAAGATTTCACTTGCTCCTGGGATTCCATGTTTTAAGGTTTCACTTGAAGGGCCCACTGAGACAGAGGAGATTTGTTGCTGGTGACTTATGAGATCTCCTATGGCCATTAGGGATGATTGATTGTAAGGTGGAAGGGAAAAAGCTTCCATTTTGCAGGCTGTGGGACTCCTTGGGTCTGCAATTATATTGTGAGGAGTCAATTTATTCAACTGTAACAACGTAGACACTTGAGATGTAATTAGGCAGGAGTCAAGAATGAGCAGGAGACTTAAGTGAGAGAGAAAGGAGAAAGGAAGTAGGAGTTGGTGGGGGACAAGATTAAGACTATTTAAGCTGATCAAATAAGAGTGCGTGTGGTGAAAGAAGTGTGAGAGGGATGAGCCAGGCTTTCCTACCTCGTCGAGGGTTGTCAGTCCGGGTGAATAGCGCAGTTTCTCTTTCTCCTGAGAAATACAAGTCGGGTGCTTTGGGACGGCTTCCCGACCCGAAATCAACCAATTACGAGAAAGCCTCAATCTTCCAGCCAAGAAGAGATGATTTCACAACCACAAAACAGTAGGAATGTCTTCTCTTCCTAATTTCACTGTTATGCAGATACGAAGCGAAAGCTCTGCCCACTTTTGAGTGTCTTAGTTTTGTGCTTCTTTCCCCACAGTCTTCGTCTTATTAGTAGTTAATCTTGAATTTATACTAACACCAACGTTATGAATAATGTGCCACCGCTGTTTCTATTTATTTATATTATCAACTGTGTATCTTCTGTGGAAGCAACTTTCTCCAGAGAGAAAGCTCACGAGGTGCTTCAGGTCGTAAAGACAGACACAGACTGAAGTAATAATCGACTGGGACTTTACTTTTAGCCATCTGTTTGAGAGTTTACTCTGGTTCATATTTAACAGGTTAAAAATCGGGAGGAAGAAATTTCGCCATATGTAAAGAGGGGTGTTAATTGTGAATGACTGGAGGATGATGGGCCGATTGATACCTACTTGAACAGAAGGTTACCTAACGCAGTATGGCAGGATGTCGTGTCGTCTAGTTAGGACGAAATATCTAAGACTAATAAATCAATGTAAAACAAGCCGTATGGCACTTGCCAATGATGTTTGTATGGTTGGTGAATTTGGCCAAATGTCCTAGAGGTTTAAATAGGATGAATAGCTCGCACTACTCTCCCTTTCAAAACAAGTGTGTCCTTTTCATTTAGCAGGTCTTTAGGGATTCATCGGAGAATCAGGTTTAATACCAAATCACAACCCCTTGCCATATGGCGATGGCTCACAATCGTCCTTCTTCATTCATCCCTGGCGTTCTAACTAGAAGGGAACCCCGTTGCTGCTCAGGAGGTGAACTCATCTACCACCGCGACAAAGCAGTGCAGCTGATTATTATAAAAGCCTTTTGCATCTCCATGTGATGATAATCCTCCGAGTCTTTGTTAATCGTTGTGTCAGAACAATCTTGCTCAAAAACTGCTAAACTGGAATGCACACAACTAAAAGGGATTGTGTGTAATGAACACAGAGGAGCATATAAACCAGAATGGACATCTGGACCCCTCTCTTAATAATTTAATAAGTATTTCTATAGTCATTGTCGGTAATGTAATTACTACTTTAAACATGGATTGATACTCAATGTAGATTGACACCCTGGCTAACGCAACCATCCCAAACATGTACCTCTCCTATCTAAATAATTCTTAAACTTGTATGTTTTGTGTATGATGAGTAGCTTGTTCTTTTTCTCATTATGAAAGTGTTTTATTCAGTGCAATGCTTTAAATTAATACTTTTGAGTTTTGAGAATGTACGGAGGAAATGAATCCAACTTATTTTGCTCTGTAAAGGAAGTTGCATGAGTGGAGTTGCAGAGTGTAGAGAGATAAAAGCAGTCAGCCCTAATGTGAATTCTCCAATCGGATTCGACTTGGGCTGGGTGAAGTCAAAGGAGTGGCTTTGAAGGGAGGTGATTCCTCTTCACTCCTCGAGGTCTCCTTTCCCCGTGCCTATTTGGCTTTCACTGCTACCCTGTGACGGGTATTCGAATTTTCTCGGATTCTTCATCCCAGCTGCACATAATCGTTGATCTTTGTAGACATAGATGCTGCTCCGATTCATATGAAACTAAAGCCACAGGATTAACTATTTGAAACTGCTAGAATCAGATTATTACAGAAAATTATGATGAGCTTAGAAGATAATTGATGATACCGTTTTCTGCGTTCGATACGTATGCATTTATTCTACTTACTGCCTGCGTTTTCCATTTTGTAACCTATTATGGTACTCAGATAAAAGTTTGCACTAAAAAACTAGGAACTGACTCTTAAATTATTATTTTTAATACAATCTCCCTGAACTCATTCACGCTATACAGTTGATAGAAATAGCTTGATAAACGAAAAAGTCCAATTTACTTTCATCTCATATTATGATAGTAATGCAATAATATTAGACTAAAGCTTCATCGTACAGCATTCGGTTGAGAGAAAGTTTCTTGGAATTAAACAGAATTCCTTCCGAGGGATGTCAGGACGATGAGTACTTTCTTCGTACTTTCACAACCGTCTGTTTTAAGGGGACTTGAAATCCTTCCTATTTCGTATTCCATATTGCGCTTAAGTCCGATGATTCGCTTAAGTTGAAATTAATGAGCATCGTCAAGCCGAGTGAGTGTTGGTGGAAGGAACGGAAACTCATACGCATATAAGATGATACGTCGTAGTGATATGAAGAATGAAGAAGAATATATTTATGCCTGCGATTGACAATTTTTACATAAAAACTTGATATGCAGGCAGGGGAAGAAGTAGATTTTCGATTTCCTGCCAACAAGCGAACTGTCGTCATCTGGTAAGAGCCTAATGGGTGTTCCTCCACCACTTGACAGTCATATCCGGAACAAATAAAATGGAAAAATCTTGAAGAGAATCGACACAAAGACAAGAGGTTGTGTTGTATCGATTTCCACTTTTCTCTGTGCCCATATATTCCACCAAATGGATTTACGAAGGAAAGCATCCCTCCTCTTTATGTTTCTTCAGCGTGTACAGGAAATAAACGAGATGAAATCGAGCTCTCCGGGAAGAGAACAAATAACATGTGAAACTCTAGAAAACTCAATCAAATTTGTTTCCCCTGTAGCTCTGCAAAGGTTGTCAATTTTTTCCTCAAGGGACATCCAACATTTATTGGTTTCTGCTTTAAAGTATAAAATATCGTGTCTTGTGCTATTTTAAATTGCCAAAGACGAAAGGTAGATTGCAAGTTAAGGGTTCTTTAGATGTAAAATTTAGTACAGTATTCCTTCAATCAAACACAGATAGGTAGTGTTAGTTATTCGATTTTATTATAGCATCAGCAGAAAGCCGAGAACCACCATAGCTTCTCTTCCTAACATCGCATCGTATCATATTCACGTATAGACTCGGCACGAGCAAATTGAACAGTTTATATTATTTCGAAATATCAAGTTTCGCCATCTCATCTTCTCTACCCACTCACCCTTCCTTAAATTGTGAGCTGCAATCATTAAAAACGCATATGTCAGAGCACTTCAAACGCTTGGAGCTGTAGTTTGTGGAGCTTTTGGCTTATTGTAGATATTAGTGACGTTATTCACCAAACAAATGATCACTGAAAGGAAATGTGACTACTGAAACACGGTGTATTTCACTTCTGAACTCATGAATAGATTATAGAACTGAATGGTTTTGCGTTCGGAAACTTCCATTGGCGCATATTGACATACGAATGTAGACTCTTGGTTATTTGTTCGTATCTGAATCCCCTAAAGTTACTTAGTACTTGTCAGAGTAGTCAGAGTGATCGATAACCTTTAGTTTCTTCCTTTCTTCTTATGGTCTGATAAATTAAGTCTCACGCTGTTGCGTCTAACAGGTGCAGAGGTGGCAAAAGAGCTGTCATACTGCGATACTCGTGTACACTCCACTAAATCTACGGCCGTGGAATAAGATTGTATATTTCTGAACTCATCCATGCTTTAAAATTCTGCTTATGCAACCAAGTTGTTGCTTTCAGCCTTTCAATAATCCAAAGCTGTTTCGTCAAGAGCAGATAAGTTACATTCGGTGAAGGTAGCAGAGTGATGGTTGGTGTGGCATGAAGAAACTATTCAAGATGAACAACATCTTGAGCCTTCTTGAAAGAAAGTTGCTGCTGGGCATCTTGATATTTCCACTGTTGGTTATTAGACGATGAATAAGGATCTAGTTGAATGCAGACTATACATGCAGCCTTGAAAACTTGGTTTTATTGAAGATTTATCCACTGGTTTCCGAATGAGCGGGCGTGAATGAATTCACAAATCACTAAGGAATGGAAAGACCTTTTCGAGTGACAGGAGAAAGTTTTCGGACTGTTCCTTCAACTGACGGATTAATGATCAAATAGTGTTACATTTCCAAAACGGTTCGATGGTTGTCTTGTTGCTTTCTCCTTGCCTGAATTTGTCGTAGGCATTGCATGCAGACGAGAGACGAAGTCATGGAGAAGTTCAGTGGTCCAATGGTTGGTGGGAGTTGGTATTAGTGGAGCCATTAGAGCCAGCAACACTACCACGGAAATCGTTACAGAGACATCAAGGCTACCTTATTCGGCGATAAAAGGTAGACTGTCTGACTAGAGAAAGAAACTTTCCTTTTCGTTTTCGGCTTTCTTTGGACTCAGGATGAAAGCCATTATTACATCCATTGAATGTCTCTAATTACATCCGTCAGTTGATTGAATAGAGTCCGAATTTTGCTTAGAAAAGTTATCAACCGAAGTATTCAATCGAAGAGAATACAACTTGAGAGAAATGTAATTCCTTCAGCTTCTGAATAAGATGCTTTAGGAGAAATGCTTTTGTTGAACTCATAGGAACTTCCTTTCTTCAAATACCGTGAGGCATCCCTACGAGTGAGAGAGAGTGAGTATTATAAAAGGGCTTTATCTTATTCGACTCATGTTGAGTTCCTCGTTTTCTCATGCTGAGATTTAATGATGTGGTACATTGTGCAAGACAATTGCACTCCCTGCGTCGCTCCCTTATTTGATGAATTTGTTACAAATTTACTCTGATTGCTTTCTCCAACTATCTCAAGTGTTTGTTAAACTCAAAGCTCTCCCGATATTTCTAAAACGCTGACATTTATTTGCGTGATGAAGTCTAAAACAATTAGTCTTTGCTGAGACTTCACATTCGCCTTTATTTATTCATTCAGTTTACAGAGTAGCGATGAAGTAGAGCAGGATAATTCACAAGAGAAAGCAACCAGTCGTCACATTCTCAAAGTATCTACAAACAAATGTCTGCGAATGGTGAAAGGGGGTATTTGCAGACGTAAGATCTTCTCATTTCCACTCAAAACCATCAGTCCCTTCCATGACGAGTTATTAGGTGGAGTGCACATGACGATAAGGAGGATAATACTCAAGTCGACTCTCTCTGGACTCTGCAGATTATTGTTTTGATGCGGCATAAGTGTAATTAGTTACGACAGCCCGATGAAACACTCTTCCTTCCTACAACCATACACACACACACACACACACACCTAGGCAAGTTGGCAATCCAGTCCAATACCAAATACATTTATCAGCAATCTCTCCCTTTTCTCTGGAAAAACTATCATCTTGCATAGGAAAAGTTGGTCCAGTGTGTCTCTGGCCATATCACTCTCTCCCAGGGAGAAGATGTGGTGACTGATAGAAAGGCTCTGGAGAAAGTGATGCATTCAGAAGCCACTTTATTCACCAAATGGAAACGTAAAAGGAAGTTGAAAGAAAGGAGCTTTTCCAATCTTAGTTATTCTTCTGGTGGTGACGATGAGAGGAGGCTACACACTCACACAATTCCTTGCGTATCAAAAGACTTGAGCAGCAGTGAGAGAGACAATAGCTATCATTCAATAAATGGAAGAACTGTATCAAAGAAATGTCGGCTGGTTGGGCTGTTTCTGTCAGTCCTCTCGGGTATATATCCTTATTTCCCAAAGTACTCTAGAAAATGAGGAGCACTTTGCATTGGTCATCACCATTCAGATGTCTTATACACAACCATCATCATAATCATCAACTCCACGAGAAGAAAACACATTCACTCCTACTGTGAAACAAAGTGTTTCTCTAGTCAGCGGTTGACTGCACGTATGTCTAATAATATTCACAAGCAGGAGTGTGGAGAGAGAAAGTGTCGAATCTTATTTGAAACTCTTTGCATCCTCCATCCCGTCAATACTCTGATTTCACGTATTACTCCTTCCAAACAGCCGTATATTACTAAAAGTATATTCCACTCCACAGAGCCTTTCTTTCCAGACCCAAATGAAACGCCTTTCTCTCACACTTTCATCTTCTTTCTCTCCAATTTTAACCCAAGACAAGTAATCCTATTGTACGTGTACTTCAAACACCATCATATTATCATCCTTCGCTGCCTTTCTAGAGCAATTGATGTGCACACAGCTACTTCCCCACTGGATACTCTAACTCTTCATTTATACGTATATGCTGGGTCTTAACGCATCTAAACACGAATATTTTTGCATGCCAGTTCCCTACTACAATATTCGTATACAAAGGCCGGTATATAGCTTAGGATGAGGGTAAGATGAGGAAAGTAGAAATCTCATATTTGCGTAGAATTTTGGAGGAAAAAGAAACCTTATCCAGGAAGAAGAAGAAGAAGAAGAAGAAGGAGACGCGACTTTGTCCCTGGGAAATGTTATTTCAAGTTCTATGTACATAATGGAAATTCAGACGAGGAGAGTTGGAAGTACAATGGTGGCTTGATGGGAGTGTGTCTCTCTCACAAACTCCCTTTCTCTGTGTGTGCTTTCTACACTATCACCAACACTTCTGGCAGCGGGTTTCGTCTACCTACCAGCAGCGTTTGTTAGCGTTGGTGAAGGTGGTGGTGGTGAGCTTAAAGGAAGAACTAACTAGAGAAGTGGGAGAGAGTGAGTGAGAGACCGAGGGAATGTGGCCATACATTTCATTTAGCTTTGAAATTCAAATTACTTCTACAAGAGCCTTGTGTGTGTGTGTGTCCCTTCTTCACAACCTCCTCATTGGGATGAAGGAAATTCAATTCCATTTCTCGACACACGACTGTATATACACACACACACACATACAGTAGAAAGTAGTAAGTAGTATTAGAGTTTCAACGCTAGGACGTAATATAAGAGTTCCATGCAGCCATCCAAGCGTCCGTCCTTCATCCCATCCCGATTATGGATGAGCAGATCTTGAAAGCACTTCATTCTTCTCCGTTTTCTCCTTTTAAAGCTTCTTAAGTTCCTTCTGTTCGCTCATTGTACCCAAGAAGATGTATTTTTTGGAGTCCCACACATACACCGTTATTTCTTCATCTAAGCCTCAGTCGCAGCCATCCGACATTTCTTCGCCTTCCACAAAGATAAATAATGTTTTATGAGGAAAAGAAAGGCAATTTTTATGCTGATGAAGTTACTTCTTCCCTTGTTTACAGCTATTCTAAATCCATTCCAGAAGTTTATGTAAGATTAAGTAATCAGTAGTTTGTACTCTCTGGAGCAGTAACAACGGTGGAAATAAAGAGTAAAGTGCAAATGCGTCGTGTCATAATATCCCCAGAGAGAAGAGTCCACCATGAATCTGTATTTATCCTTCCACTAACACACCGATTTCCTATCTACAAAGAATCCTATTTGCGTCACACTCTCTCCTTTATTGGAAACTTGTTCATCCTTCCTCCTTCCAGCCGCAAATAATGGCATGATTTTTCGATACCCACAACCAAAACACCTTTCAGACGTAACTAATTCTATACATTTATATTCAAGTCCGTAGGGTATATGGTTGTGTGTGTGTGACTGAGTGATACGTCTATTCGCAAAAAAAACCGGAGCGATCGGGAGAATTATTGTTGTCTCATATTTATCCAGCAGTGAAGGACAGAGATTGGGAATTTTGGGAACTGGGAAGGAAAAGGGAAAGAAGAAGGTGAACAAGTAGAATGTGTAGAGGAGAGAGAGAGAAGCACTTTTGGGATGAGAGAGAGCAGAGAATCTTCCATCAGATTCAGGGAACTGAAGTTAGTTGAGAGCGAAATGAAAACTTCCCCTAGCAGATCACACGGAGGGTTTCAGATCCCGGAAAATTGAAGCTCTCTTTGGAAGGGAATGTGGAGAACCGGGAGCCGTGTGCTGTTGCCATGGCAACTCGTCTTTGGGCCCGGAACATTGATTAATCTCCCAGCATCCTACTTGAGCTGACGTCAGACACATGCTCTACTCTCTCTATATATACTCTCTGCTATATACCACCACCACCACTTTCTCCAGTATATATACTCCAGGACTTTCTACTATATATCCCTTCCTCCATACTGTGTGGACCTATGCACTGTGACTGTACTTGTGGTGGCGATGGTTATTATTCCATCCAAACTGGAGGAGGAAGTGGGATATCGAATCAAGATTCTTAGAGGCAGGTAGAAATTGTGATTTATTCTGTCCCTTTCACACAGGTCTTCCCGAATAATCAAACGAAACCTTGTTAGACAACTTTTTCCATCCTTTACGCGAATCAAAAGCAATTCAGCAGAATATGCTTCAACCTCGGTTGTGTAGGTTGTTTTAAATTCTACGGGGACAGCAATGGGAATGGGAACATTACTAGTTCGATCTCTGTTCCTTTTCAGTACCTTTCACATGGCTCCTTCAATCTCCTCCGCTGTTTCCGGCTTGAGCAATCTTATGAAACCTTTCAAGAGTTATGTCCTCCATCAGAATTAGAAAACGACTTGTTGGATATTATTTCGTCTCAGGGCTTCTCAAGAATACTCGAGATATTCTACAACCTCAATAAACTTCGTTGCATTTCATGAACTTAATTTCACCCTGTGGTCGTTTGAGAGCTAATAAATGTGGATGGGGAGAAGAAATTCGGGATTTTACAAAATATTATTCAATAAAGTACTTCCTGTACGCCAAGCTGGTAATAATTCAATAAACCGTCGTTATATCGTAACCTCATCTTGTATTAGCTTTGTTAGCCACGTTCTACTACTTACTACTAAAACTATACTATAGGAAAGATAGGATGATCGTCTGCTCGTCGAGTTTATCAAATTATAAGCGTTGGTTATCGACTTATCGTTGTTTCAGCACTGTGAGGAAGTTTTCAACGATCTTCAACTTACACCCACGACCTGCTACTTCAGATTGTTCACAGTTCACAGTATCACCACACGATTAATTACAACAATGAATTTAATTCTGTTCCTCATACACTTCTTTAGCGTTGAATTTAGTTACAAAAGAAATTAATTAGTAACTTGAGTTTGCAAGTTAGGGAACAGGAGCAACTAAAATCTCATTTGATTCAAGTAGGCCACTCGAACTGAAGAACCAAGTTGACAGCACTTGCCTCTACTTAAACATTATGACAGAAAAATCAACAAAAGTTTTCAAAGAATTTGAACTAAATGAAATTGACTACTGTTACTGTTACTTCCTTCTTCACGTAACTCTCAAGTTCTTATTTGCTTTTTCCACTTCATAGCAGACAATATATGAAAGAGTTGTTGGGAAAGTTGTCGAAAGACAAATTTACGTAAAGGATCCCTTCCACCTTTAATTAAATGTTGTGAAATTATATCCGCTCATTTCTGTTGATACGTTTCAAGTATTCTTCAACTGTGAAGCAGAAGTATGAGAGTGCTTTTAGGGTATAGAGCAGTGCAATACACGTGCAATGTAGCTAAGTAAGTAGCTACTACCTTTCTCGAAAGCAACATGCTCAGCAAGCAACTTTCTACATCCAGAATCCACACAATGGGACGAAGCATCAAGAGAATGTCGAGACAGGAGCTCATAACATGGCAAAGATTGCGAGACCAATCTCATTGTGAATGAAATGCACGTATAAACTTTATGACTTGAAGTTAATGCCAGTACTGATCGTGAATTGAGATCTATTGGCTATCTCAACTCAAGTTGTGTATTGTGATGTGAAAAATTGAGACTTCCACACGACACAGGGACCTAAGAGCCATAAACTTTTCACTTAATTATAAGATATGGTCGAATACGCAACTTGTAGCAACTCCAGAGGGACTCAGAAAGCTCGGAGTTTTTGCAGAGATTGCAAAATGTACAATATGGTACATCACTTAAAATGGGTTAGACATGTTGTAGAATGATACAAAACCTGTGTGTGTAGTGTGTTCTTAAGACAAAGACTTGTAAGTAGGAAGTATGAGCAAAATGTAAGTAAACAAAAAGTGATTCCCAATAAGTACACATCAACGAAATGACTTACGAGAGGTAGACTTAAAGTATAAATATTTGGTGGAGTGGACAAGTCAACAACTTGTGAAAAGCTAAAGAACCATCAGAGGAAAAGTTTGAAACTAAACATCAATCTGGATGAAAGAGAAGGCACATAATGTTACACAGAGAGTCGCAGGAGAAAGCAGTTTTGAACTTTAGAAAGCACACAGAGGAACGACATTCCTTTTAGATGAGGTTGCTACTATGGGTTTCCACTGCATGTCGTCGTGGAGGCCACAAGGGTCTGTGTGGAAATGAATGTGTCTACAAGTATAAATTCCATTATGAAATTGGAAATTACTCCACAAGTCTGAAATGGCTTCAGGTGATGCGAGAGAGAGTTTTAATAAAGTTTAATGAAATTGAAGTCAGGATGAAAGGAGTAAAGGAGGAATCGAGAGGCTGGCTGAGTTGGAAGGAGAGTAGAGTAATTTACAAAAATGGCAAAATTTCTACTGCAGTTACAAGAGTGGAGAGAGTTTGGTTGGATGGATGGAAGGACGGCTTTTATTATCAGTTCAAATGAGATTTTAGCGACTTAAGATGTACACGGAGGATGTGTAAGAGAAAGAAGTTTTTGGTTGTGTAAAGGGCTATTGAAGGGGCTCGCTCGACAGAAGGGAAGGGGAAATCTATTTAAAGATCTTAAAAGGGGAATCAGAGAGGTTAAAGTAACGAGAAATGGAGAGAGTGAGTTTGTGAAAGAGACAGAAAGCAATGCAATTACTTTCGTTAAAAGACGACGTGGTTGGTATGTGTACACTTCCTTCATCCACTTCCACTCAAAGAACCTCTTCTAAGACTACTACACTTCTCTTCTTGCAACATCCAAGAATTTATAAATGTGTCAACACTTTTCCCTAAGCCAGCAGAACCAGACCTTTCTCCCTGAGTACCTTCCTCGCACCCACACTCCACCAGCAATACCCGTAGTAAGTACCAGCAACACACACATACACACACACACACACATTCATTCACAGGGATAGTAGCCCTTCTTCGTCTTCTTCCGAAGATCACTCAGATAAGAAATCGTATTAAGCAATTGGATGCCCGAGAGAAGAGAGTCCGATCGCGGAATGGCACTGAATAGAAGTCCTTGAAATGGAAATCAATCTCACTTTCTTTTACCATCCAGCATCTCATTACTGTAATGGCCAAGAGTAGTAGTTTGTGTTCAGACCAGGTCTGATTTTGGACATTTGCCACTCTTTCCACAGGTTTAACATCTGGATTTAACCAGAATCTATTTACCAACATCTTTCTTACATAATATTATCGCTCAACCTCCTTTCTCACTCAGACTTCATCCTACTTAGCCTCGTCTCAAGAGACCATTTTCATCATATTAAAACTCGAGTGTACAAATGCTGGCTGAGAGAGACTGCCAGTTCTCTCTTTCCTACACTAATTATTTTGGGAAATATTTTTCCTTCATTTCTCTCTATACACGCTTTTATGATTCCTCTACGACCACCAATTTCTTTTCACAGCGGACTTCTTTCACTGCCTTATTTTTCTTCTTCTCAGGGAAACACGAGGAAGCCAAGAAGAAACTCGGCTTTCTCCTACACCCAATTTATTCCCATTTTTGTAGAATTTATTTTGCTAAGCTGTACACAAAGCTGCTTAAGTTGAGAAATACCCAACTGACATTGAAAAGCGGTGGAAAGACGGTGAAATAAGAGATTTACTTATGTAAGACCATCCATTACAGACAATCTCATGAAGGAAGCTGTACACAAATACGACATTTGGGATTGGAATTTGGAGCTGTGATGAAGAACTCAAAAGAAAGGAATCTGTCACTTCCAGAAGACTTAGAATATGAAATGGGAGTGCCACCAGAAAGCGAATATGTCATGAGGATGATGTACCTGAAATTTTATGTCAAGTTAGGAGGAATGAATGCAACAAAGAACATTTTCTTCGAACTCGAAGCCGTCTTTACTCATATAATCATAATACTCTCCTGCCACCGACAACTGAGATGAGATAAATGAGGCCAAAAGCCAACCGGATTGAGTGAAGGTGTACTTTTGTACGAGTGAGAATTTGATGGGCCAGCAGGTGCCCAAGAAGTAGTGAGGATAAGTGAAGGCGGAGTTCCTTTCACGCCAAAGGGTTGTTCAGCTAAGGTAAAAGGTGGAGTCACCATAAATGTATTGCTTGTCCTCGTGTTATAATCACTCCCAATATTTTTTCCTCATTCACTCCTGCCTTCTGCCTTTCTTTCGTCGCCTCAATTCTAACTACTAATTACTTGTTACTCTCCACACAAGCTTCCCTATATTCTCAATTAATCGAGACTACTGCTGCCACACATCATTCAAACACGGCCTCTCATGCTTCACCAAACTCAAAGAAGTGTATTCCCTTTGAACCTACAAAAAATTCAATTTATTTCTTCCTTCCTCTTTCCTCCCTAAGTTTTGCTGTGTATCCTCACAGAAGTTGCATTCTAATTGAAAAGTTACTTACTTATTTGTATCTTGTATCTTTCATGTCCCTGAATTGTCTGCAATATAAAATGCTGCCAATTCTTTTCCTTCTTTGAAACTCGAGATATCTAGGCGTAAGCTTTGATCTCGGACGATAGTGATACCGTCTGATTCAAATCACGTGTAACAAATGTATGGAAATTAATAACACCTGCGTCTGTCGGAGTTCAAGGAAGATTATATGCCTTAAGGGTGAGTAAAAAGCACACAATCAGCAGTATCGGGTTGACAAGTCCTATGAGATTAAATACTACGGTGAGAAATGAGATTGAAAGCAATAACCTCTTTTAAATGAAGTCTAGCAAACACGGTGTTTATATGAAATCAGGGACAGTTTGTTTGCTTCTCCTCCTGGTGAAATCTTTCTCTTGTCTTGACTTACGTTAGAAGAGTAGGAGCTCAGAATCATCTCAAATACTATTATAGCTGGTGGAGAAGTAGGAAATAATAGGACCAATGTATAGCAGCCAGCAATAAGACGTGTGTATGTGGGTACACAAACAAGCCATAGAGAAAGACTGTTGGATGGAGTCTTTCAGCAAGTTCCAAGAAACAAGGGAAAGTAGGGTGAAAGGATTCGTAGAAGAAACTCATCGGACCATAATTGCTATCTCGACTGGAGCTTGAAACGTCTAACAGCAATTCTGAATCGTATCTCTCCATCCTAGTCAAGCACACACAGCAACTCGAGAAAGTAAATACGAATCAGTCAATCGCTGAAAAGAAAACGCACCCAGTTGGAATGGAAGGTAAAAGTTATCCTTATCAGGAAGTAGGCATGTGCACCTTTCCCAATCTCATCTCTCTCTCTCTCTCTCTCTCCCTCTCTTCTATTCCATCCTTCACTCAAATTCCTAAAACTTTTTTATGAACCAATTTCTCTCCTTCTCTCCTTGCTGTAACAAACGAAAGGATTAATTTCACACCACCTGCAGCAATTCACGAGGCTATACACAAGCAGACACACACACACACACACCCACGTATAGAGTAGATAGATTGGGCAACTCGAAGAAGTGGAAGGCATTCTAAATGCCGAAATCGAATTTTCTCTGTGATCCCTCATTGTATGCGCCTTTAGTCCACATCAATAGGTTTAAGACTCCCGATGATATCACGAAATAGAAAGCTCTTTGTGCCAAACTTGTGTGTGTGACTGCTTAATTGGTACGAAAGAGTTTATATACCTACGGATAAAGTTGCCAATCAAATTGAATAGCAAAGTAAATAGACCAACGAGCGAACGATAATGCTTCTGTGCGCCTTCTTCCTTCCTCCCTATCAGAGTCGCTTCAATGAGTCCATTAGATTTATTGGAAATGTGTATGAACCAACCTGGAAACCTGGAGAATAAAGCTCAAAGAATCAGACCAAGTATGATTTGTAAGTCAAATATGTGAATCGCTTGGTGCTTTCTCTCTCTGTGGAGTTCACCTCTGATGTGGTTCGTGATGTGATGTTGATCGTAATTAGAATACAACCGATACAGATACATTCGTACATGTACAAGGGGTGAAAGAGAGAGAGAGTGTGTGTCAGTCTATCTACTAATTACAAACATAAGTGCAGAACCATGGAGGCAGGGATCCTTTAAGTATATAAAGAACTCTCGAGTCGTTCTTCTATAATGCTACAAACACACAAAATGATGTTGACAGGGAAAGTAAAAGGATTTGATGAAAGTTGTACGTGTAAAGGAAGGCTGGCACAACGTGGCAGAGGAAGATCGTGTGGAGTGGTGAAGTGAAATAGAAAGCATCTCATCAAGGAAGGAATTCCAGGGAAGAGAAATGTCGATGTGTTTCTAATGGGAAAGGAAAGTACAAATCAACGAACCGAATGTTGAGTTGCTCCGTGCTGCTATGAGCATAAGTGATGCGGAATGGATTGAATGGAATATATTGAAAGTATTGCTACACAAGACAAGTAGAGTCGTTGCTTCTTTTTCTTCTGTCCTCTTTACTTCGTCTTTATGTATCCAATTACTTACTACGTTACTACTCGCCATAATCATGTATGCCATCTCATCATCGTCGTACATTTATTCTGAATGTGTATTAATAACTGAAAATAGAAGTGCACTCTGTGCTTTCCATTGAACTTTTTCCACCTTTTTTTATCTCGCTAAACATGAACTCGTAATTTTTGATGCACAAATACACGTACAACGTAGGCAGGGTCTTTTAAGTTATAATCATGGAATCTGCGTTCCTCATCATCCCGTTTAATTGCAACGGGAATGACGACGATCCGACTGAAGAGTCAGACAAAATTATAATTGGAGCCAGTGGAGGACTTGTATCGCACCACCGCATGATCCGGCCTGTGACTATTGGGAAAGCTGTAGGACCGAGGAAAATTGGAAATGTGTTGAAAATGCCAGTGTATTTAAATCTGGAATGGGTGCTGCTGATGGTTATTCTCTGTTGCTCTGTGGTTTTTACTAGTCGAAATCTCTGATTTCTTGTAACACTCTTGTAGGGCGCTGTCAAGTGTAATATGCTCAGAGAAGGTGGATTGGTTTGTTGGTCGCTTTCTCGGTTTCAAGTTTCAAGCTCCCTTGGGTTAAATTTCGAATTCTGGGACTGAGTTGGTGTTATAATAATATTCCGAAGAGAAAAGAGAAATATAGAGTGTGGATCGATGATTACGGTTGTCTATAATAAAATCACTGGATGAAACCAATTTCAATCCCCCAGTCTCATTGGTCTTCACATCTTTTGATGAATTTCTTGCCTAGATGAGCTCAACTGCTTTCTTTTGTGTGCAGTTTGTACAAAACCACAAACATATTCGATATTTGTTCCTCATCGGGCTTTCACTTGTTTTCCAATGAAGCTAATGCGGCTCTTCTATAGATTTTCTAAAGCTCCTTCATATTATTACTACATCACTCTGTGTGCCTATTGAAGAAATCTGAATTAACCACACGCACATGCATAGTATAATACAACTGCATTCTACATAAATGGAAATTGTGGTCGCATCCTCAAGTCTTATTTCAGGAGATTCAGTTTATAATTGTGTAGATGAATGTACTGATTTACTCAGATGAAACCTTCCTCATTTGGTATGTATGAATAAAGCCTATTTTCTTTTTATTCTCTATTCTCTATTGAATAATAAGCATTTGAATTTGATCCTCAAACTTGGCATAAATGCATAATGGACCTCAGTAATTATTCCTTTCATAAAATACCCACTGACCATATCGTTTGTCTTGTGAACCATGCGATGAAATTAGTCTGCTTAATTTCTTTCTATTTCCTACATTTGTGCTTGCAACCTTTGGAGCACCGGTGCTTTAAAAGGATCATGTCTCAATTTAAATTGTGAATTACTTTGAGTTCACATGAGAAAGAGAAAGTGGTTGTTATTGCAATATCTTTGATAGATGCGATGGGAATGAACAGTAGGCGATGTGAAATAGATGGAAAGTTCAGTTACAGAGTCATGATGAGCTTGGGGCAATCTATCTTAACTATCTCCCTTGTCTCTCTCATCTTATTTACACTTACACACACGGGCAGGGCAGGCAGGTTCAGTGGAAGACTTGCTTTCCCACATATATCCACACAGCTTACCTTTTTACTTGTACACCACCAACAACTTTCCACTGATGCGTTATACACTATTATATAATGCACACACTCGTAGTGACTAGGAACTACCCTCTACTCACCAAGTCTCTTGTGTGCAATACCGAAATCCACTCTGACGCTCGCTTTCAACCACTTTCTCCGTCTAAAACCTATTTATTTTTTATAGTGCTCACTATTGTAGCCGAGTACTTGAGTTAAAACAAATAGCGGAGTAAAGAGAAAAATGCCTAAACAATGTTACTACAATGTTAGTTCTCTTGTAATAAACCCATCCACGGTGATCAAAGGATTTGCATGTGTGTGTGCACTAGAATTTAGAGAAAGTAGCACAATCTACATGGAATTTAACCCTTGTGTCTATTCTCTCTCTCTCTCTCTTTCTACACTATTCCCACCAGTAGAAGCAAGTCTAACTTTAGAGAGAATTGAACAGGCGTGGATCATTAGGTTTCCCTACTGAGCCGGAAGAATAGATGTGGATGAAATGAGAGAGAGAGAGCCCTTTTTGGCAAAAACCATCACATACATCACGTATCTGTGTAGTTACACATGAATTCCCGTGATAAAATGCTCCTCTGCATGCCTTTATCTGAGCTAACAGAGATTCAAAATTGCATGTGGATTGCTCAATGGTTCATGACATCCTTCTTTAGAGCATATAATTTTTCATATGGGGGTTTCATTCTGAAGGACTGTATCCCAGTTTGAGCTCCTTCGTAGACGAGTCTCTCTCTCAAGTGCTCATCATAAACCACTACTGCTACTACCAGCCAGCACCACCAAAAGAGGTAGTTTCCCTGTGCTACCTTTCCTTCTCCTTGTCTAAGATCCTTGTGGAGATGGAAGTAAGCGATTCTCTCCGTGATTCTCTCGTGATAAATGTTTTGCTTTTGCACCTTCGTCTTGAGACTTGCTGTAGATATATACCCTTTGGTTTGGTCGTGGGCTGCTCAAGGAAATGAGTAGAAGTTGCGAGTTTCTTCGAGTATAATCCTCTGCTGGATAAAAGTTAAGGGAACTAGAGGCAAAGTGTGGTGTGTGGTTGGTAGATGTAATGATTGCTCGCTAGCTCGTTATACCAGAGGCATTGGCTTTCTCATAGCAAAAGGTAATGCAAGTAGGCAGAGATTAATTGGAGAGTATTACGTGAGAAACCAGTTTTAAGACAATAAGGAGAAAGATACGGAGTTTACGTCGTGGGTGACTATGATTCATGAATTGGTTTCCAGCCTGTGCCTTCTGGTGATAGAATTCCCAAGATTAATGATATAAGGACTTATGGTGATACCCTTTTGTATTTAATACTTAACCAGTGAATAAAGTCTCAGGGAAAAAAGACACATGACGTCTCCTCAAGCTTTCACTTCTACTCCGAAGCTTTCACCAATCCCCTCGTCTTTGCTTTTTGTTACAACGAGTGATCGTTGGTTACACAAACATCATACAGATCAATTCACGATCGGAAAAATAATGTTGGTTTTGGACAGAGTTGGTTCTCAAAAAGCAAAAATAACATTCATGCTTTCTCTCCATTGTACACAGGTACACACTACTACCCTACGACTACGACACTTCGGTAATAAATCTAAAATGTATCAAAATACTCAAAGTATAGATGTTGAAAATATTTCTTAATGTTGTTCAAAATGTTTCCCAGTTGCATGTCGTCTCTGTATTGCCCTTTCTCATGGAGGTATTGAGGATATCTAATTTTAAAACAGACCAGTTCAAAGAGTACAGAATCCAATCGAAAGGCATCGCATGACGCTGGACAACTGATTAAGACACACGAAGGATTTACCCTAGTTGATCTCTATTGGATGGGAAACGTATATATGAGGATACTGGTTGGATATTTCGTAACTTCTCAAGGGAACTGGAAAACCTTGTTTTTAAAAGACTAAGAACATGGACTCGATAAGATAGAAGGAAAATGTCTTGAGGACAAAATTTCATTAGAGCAGTTGCTGCTGAGAACCCCTGAAGGTCAAATAAAGTTGGATTTAGGATGCAGAAAGGAAGGAGAAAGTCTAAGAGAGTGAAATCATCTGACGAAATTTATTTTTATGAACCATTTCGCTTATTTTATCCCGGGCTTTCTCCGCTGACTTTCTCCGTTCAGTCCAAAATGACCACATTTCCCGTGCTTGTCTTTAAATTACTCTTTCTTCCAACAATACTTATTACGATTTGCATGAAGAACTTTATATATAGAAGAAGAAGTACTGATCAAAACTTCGCAGGTCTCTAGTGAGCAGTATCTCAGAGTAACTCCATTAAGTGTTCCAACAGGAAACTTTAAATCAGCTCTGGAAATGCTTTCACTAAAGTGTCCCGTGAACATGTGAACTTCTGGCGGAAAGGAAAGGCGGACTGAAGGACATTAAGTAGAAAATCAGTTACCTCCCGAGGCGTACACTACTGGACGGTAAAAACGACATTATTAGATTACGAGGTGACCACGAGGAGCAGCGACTGGTGAGACAGAGTCAGACCATCTCTCCACAGTCTCTGCACTAGTCGGATTTGCTTATTTTGCCCATGTACTTCCTCTTTGTAGCTACACATCCTAACCAAACTTGTTATATAATCACTCGACTCATACCAAAATACGCCTTCGCCTCTTGCAATCTTTGTACAGCGGGAACGAAGTCAAGTCACGGGAGTCAAGATCACATAATTTTATTAGGGCGACGGGTATAAAGAAAACCCGAAGTTAGATGACAGAGTCCTTGGGGTCTCCGTAAGTACAAACGATGAATGCGTTGATGCAACTTCCAGATAAACTATGCTTACTAGTTACTACTACTATAAGTTGTGGGCTACAAGTATAAACTGCATTTATTTTCCTTTGACTCTGTGACACAAAACCAGGCGAATTCTTCATTTGTTTTATTTATTACACAACACAGTAATACACATCCAAGTTCATACGGGGAAACATAAGTAGCAGAGGGAAGAAATGAAGCGTGTGTGAATGCTTATATTCCCATATTCTCCAGGATATTTCATTCATTCCTTCTGTATCCACAGATGTAACTTGTAATGCAACTTAACTTAAGACTACCCCCAGAAGGATTGTAAATCGTTGAGTTGCAACTGCATTTTGGTACTTACCCGTGTGTGGTTCACACCCTACCACTAAACTGAAGTTCAAAGTTGAGGAATAAAGTGTATCTCAGTTTTTTGCGTTAACTCAGGGAAATTCAGAGAGCTGCAATAAACTTTACGATTTCTGTATCGAAAGGGAATCATCTCTCGTACAGTCATCATCATCGTCATCACATCACCCTGACGAAAGCTGTCTGTCTCCCCTCTTTCTCTCTCTTCACATGCTCTTCTTTTTCCTTACGTGTATTTTAGTAGTATCCCCTTGCAGAGTAACCGATGAGTCTTTTGCATTTCAAACTGCCTAATAATACAGTCCAGGAAGAAAATAAACAGTAAGTTCCACGAAATTTCTCTTCGTGAGATTAAATGCATCATCAACTAATGCTTAGCTCAGCAAATGAGCGTCTCGCTTTCTAATTACAAAACACGGAGTAGGCTAAAAGGGGTGTAGTGGTAGTGTAATCCCAGGGCAGTTCGTTTTTTCATGGATGAGCAATTTTAGATTCAAGTACTTCCTTATACAACCTACGTAAGTATCATCAACCAGGGGAGTTAAAAGAGTAACGGTGGAAGTTAGCTCTCGTGAATTCTATGATGAAATTTCATCATGAAAAATTCTCCCTTTCACTTTTCTCTCATTTAATGATGTTTGTTGCCTTTTGCTGCTTCGCTACATTTATAAACCATGTTCATTTGCAAGCCCAAGAGGTATGGACGCAGTAGGCAAGAATTGAATTTCTAAAATACAGTAATGGTCTGGTTAATCACTCCGGTCCTTAACTTGTATTTCATTTTGAAAGGATAGGGTTAATTAGTTTAATCATCATAACTCTCACTATACAACTTCTCCTGCTACCTGAGATTAGAATTAATTGAAATGTAACTCTGGAAGTTTAAATTGTAGAGAAGGGTTTAAGTTTACTAGAAATGGGAAAGTTGAAAGCAACCAAGAGAATCGGTTTTCGGAGAGGTTTTTCGGTTTTTGGTCCTACACCAAGTTGTAGAACAGCCTATAACAGCACAGCACGCTCACATAAAAGTAGTCTTTTTCTTCGCGGAATTTTTTCTTCCTTACACACAGTTCTGGCTGTGTTGGCTTGTGTTTGTACCATGCACGCCCTTGATGTCGTTTGGAATGAACTTGCCAAAATCAAACTCAGAGGATTGCATTATTATTGCCGTTGTAGTGTTTGGAATTGGCTTAGTTCCAGAATGTGTCTACATCATCGTCGTTTTTCTTTTAGGGGAACAGCCGCTCTATAATCAACACTGTTGTTAAATGAACACACAGACAATCGACCTGGGTATGTTTTTCTATTAATTCTTTGCCCATTGTGAACCCACTGAATGTGCCATTATTGTACCCACTTTACCATCATCTGTGTATTATCTAAGACACTATATTCCTCCATTCCTATAAATAAAAGATGCACATGATGCACTACTACATGCCATGCATTATAATCAGAAGAAGAAGCCGAGTCTTCGCCTACGTATCTCGTGTATTTCTCTCTTTCTTCTCCTCCACACGAGACATGCAGATTAAAAGCCCAAAAAAGAAAGAAAGCACTGGACACATCTATTAAAGAAGCTTTATAAAATGTTTTCTCAGTCTATCTACGTAAGACGTTAAAGGAGGAATGAAGGCCAACTGAAACGACGGAAGATGGTTGTATTTTTCACACATTTCTATTGTGTGAGGGTTTATGGACACGAAGGACTGTAAACTCCTCTCCATCCACTTTCTCTCTCCTCCCGTAACACCGACAAAGTTTCACTATCATTCAGAGGATTGCTCTTCAGACTCTGCTGTTGTGTTCTCTAGTGTACATTTACTGTAGGAATGTAAGTACCAGCACCACACTACCATCATCATAGCATGAGTCCAAAATACCCTAACATAGGATGGAGGAACCCCTCTGCCGCTTCCTGTGGCCATGAAATCCCATCCACCAGTATATATGACGACCCTTCTGGTATCATTCTCCTGAAGGTAGCACACTGCCAGTGTGGAGGCAAAGAAGCTATACTTGTGTGATGGGATGGAAGTGTGGTGGTGTTTAGGAAGATGTATTTTATAGTGAGAATTTTTTGGTAGTTGGTAGTCCGGGAGTTTTGGTCCAGTCTGGCGTCCCCTCTCTCTCCAGCTTCCTTCCATTTTGTAAGATTTCCTTAGATGGGATGTGTGTGGAGACAAGCATACGGACTAAAGTAAGGAAAGTAAGGAAAGTAAGAGAGAGAGAGAGAGAGAGTACAGGGAGAGTGGAATAGCTCCGTTGTCCTCAAACCTGTGCCAATATCGATCTTTTGTAGGAGAGAGTTCTCCACCAGTCCCAAGACTCCCACCCCTTCGCTCTCTCTCTCTCTTATTCCTTCTGCCTCCTATGGTGGTGGTCTCAACTACATCCGCTTCCACTATACTCTACATTATTATAGTCAGTTAAGGCGTTCGAGTAAGTACGCAGATGATATCCTACCTTCTACTACAGTCTACACTACCCGCCCCTTCCCTCCATCCTTTTACATCTTTCTTCTCAATCCCACCGAAAATGCTTTCCTTTCTCTCACTCACTTCTATCTCGATGTACAACGTACCTATATCATCGTCATCTCGAGGCATATCCACACTCAAAAACTACGAGGCTATGTGTGTGTCTCACTGTCATCCATATTCCATCCTCAATCTGTATTTTCACGCTAAAATATATTAGGAAACGAAGCCAAGTTTATTCCATGCTTCCCTGCACACCAAATATTGCCATGATTATCATTATATTCATTTTGAAACACCATCATCACTTTCCCCACCATCACTACCCGGCTACCACCACACTTAGTTAGTGTATTCTTTCACTTCTTCCGACAGTCCCCCTTCCTTCATTCTTTACTTCTTCTTCTCCCTTACACATTCAATCCTTATTTTTATCTAATCGTCCTCCTCATCCTATATGTTTCTTACCACTTGTGTTCACATCAAAATATGAATATTGTAGCCACCTCCGCACTTTAATACTCTCTCATCACCGATTTGTCTTGATCTCGTATTACATTAAAGCGTATATACTCGAAATATCTCATATTTTCGAGTTCCAAAGTATCATAAAATAATCAGCAGAGATCTCGTATCTCACACGAAAGAAAGAGTGTGGAACCCTCTGCACTCATTATTTTGCTTTCACGGTTCCGACTTTAATTTCACTCTGCTCTTCTGTATCGTCAGTCATGCATTATGTATTATAGTTTATAGTAAACTAGCATATGTATCATCGTACTGTACTATCAGAATGGCTTTGTCGGTTTATAATTATTTGAGTGAAGAATCTAAAGGCGAGATGAGAGATATAATTAGATTGAACAGTAAAAGTCCTTCGTCAACTGTCTTCGGCACTTGAGCCACACACACACAAACGGAAATCGTTCTTTCAAAGTGAATTGATAATAATGACATTCTGTTGAAATGTTAGTTTCAGTAATGGTGACTCTTCTCTCTCTCTGAAACCGCAGAAGAGGAGAGTGTAATAAAAGAGTATTTGATGTAACATACCAAGAGTATAGAGTATACATACACTTCGTGTCAGTGTATCTAATAGAAGGTTAAACGAGAGGACGACACATCAGACAGAATGTATAGTAATTCCCATCCATCTTTCTCTGTGAAGTAAAATTGTAGTTTTACCGCATACATACATACAGAGAGAGATATAGAGACACACACACACACCCACATTACTAGTGAATATATATCGACGATAGGAGAGAGAGGAAAGGTAGATATGTATAACTTTTGCTGTTAAAAATTGAAGAGAAAGTTGGTTTGATTCGTGAAGAGCACTCTCTCCCGTACTTCCTGTCTTTCAGTTGGATGGATTGCGCTCCATTATTCGTTTCATCTGCACGTTTGGGCTTAGTTCATCTCATCAAACGAACTCACTTTGGATGGCAGAACAAGCAAAGAGGAGGCTGTTCGAGGTGTCTACGTGGTGGAATAGTAGAAAGGAGTGTATATGTGCCGTGTATCTCTCACTCCAACCATCCATCCATATTTCTGGATGTGAAGGTACAAGAGGTCCCTTCACTTGACTGCATGCGGGTTAATACTGTTCGTACGAGGACGGTGGGGGGAGAGAGTGAAAGATCCAGGTCGATTTTCTTCGTACTTTCTCTCTCTCTCATTCTACCCATTCATCCGTACAGGGACATGTTACCTACACTAACAAAAGTTATGCCCTCGAGAGATATACACTATACAAACTCTGAGGAGTGCAATAGATGTACTTATTTTAGGTATTTCGCCTAACCCATCAACTTTCGCATTATGCGATCGGCTTCTATTATAAAGACGACGACGACGACGAAGATAGAAAGGAAGTTGGGAGTGAGAGTTCTGTGGATTGTACACAGTCAGTCAGTCAGTCACATAGAGCGTCTCTCCTCGTCGTCTCTTCACATCTTCTGGCTGCACATTTCCTACGATTGCTTCTTCTAAGAGGAGAGCCAGAGACTCCCTTGCCAGGCAGGAAGAAATGGAAAAGACTTAGTAGATTGGATTCGAGACACTCTTGAGAATCATGCATGAATGGGTGGGCAAGATGAAGGGAACATGGATGGTCGATATTTTCTTTCTTTTTTCCACTCTCTTTGACTTTTTCAAATAGATTCCAAGAAGAGGAGTGTGTGTGTGTGTGTGGCTCTTTTAAGACAAAGTTTCTTTGCCTCTCTTGTGTACACGTAAGTTTATATGGAGTCACACAGCGACAGAATCATCTCTGCCATCCACATATGACTACATAAGAGAAGTAGAAGTATATACACAGATATATCTCTGTAAACGTGTGTGTAGGTGAAAGAAGGTTGTGTAATGCTGGTGGGTTGTGTGGAGGTACTTATTCCGAAGCGAGATGAGGGAGAAAGACGCAAGAAGTAGAAAGGAAGGAGAATGACACATTTGAGAGAAGACGTTCATATTCCATGGAAGTAACTAAAGTAGAGGGCAGACAGGGGAGAGAGCTCATCTCTTCCGTTTACTTTGACTTGCAGTAATCTTCTGGTTTCGAAGATTTGGATGGGAAGGAAAAGCTGAACTATAATCCTTTCCCGTAATGAGCTCCTTAGTGTGTCATTTCTGTTCTTATACCCTAAAATGCAAGCTAGGCAAGGAGGGAGAATAAGAACGCAGGAGACTAGAGAAAGTCTTAGAAAGTAGTAGAAGACGTATATTTATATAGTATGTAGGAACGTGTAAGAAGCATCTCTCTTAGCTATTCTTATTCCTCATCGTCTCTCCTCCTGCGTTCGTCGTCTTCCTCCTTTTGTGAATACCCTCATGCATATACATACATTTTGAAAGGGAGCAAGAACCATCCAAGGTCTTTCTTTATACGCCATGCACACACACACACACACACACACATTGGAGAAAGAGAAAGCGTAAGAAAAAACAGCGTCTAACGACACAAACTCGAAGTCCAAGTCCAACAAACTTCTCAACTCATCCAATTTTTCCACGTCTTCCTTTTATCAACTCCCAGGCAAGTCTCCCTGGTTGGAATGCCAATTTTTATGAATTCTGAGTCTTAGTGTCATTCAAACTCCAAGACATTGCATCACCTTGATAAGCTTCTTCTCTACCACCAATTTTATTCATTTCGTCCCTGTCATGTTCTTATTTATTTTCTGAACGAGCTCCGCAGCTCCGCCATTAGCAATTTAACATCGACAGATAAATCCTCAAACAAAGTCAGAGTTCCAAGGTTTTTACTTAGTCTCTTCTCCAAGCTCCTCTCTAATGGTATGCATAAGCATGACATTCAATGCGAAGCTCCCTTATTTTCCTTTATCTTAAGCCAAGCCTAACAGTCTGTGGAATATCTCACTCGCATCCCACCACTTCCCCACACACAGGCACATATATTTCTCTACTTATAAAACAACTAAATAAGATTGTATAGAATGATACAAATTGAACCTGAAGATCGAAGGTTCTTATGGAAAAGGTAACCTTTGGACAGAAATCCCTTGCTATCAGTTTAATATCCAAGTTTTTTTATTTTAATAACTGATACGCCCACCGGTGCATGCGTTTTAACGGGGAAAGTCAATGGCTTAACTGATAGACGATTGTATAGGCCATCCAGGTATGAAATTAGAAGTCAAGACTACTCTGCCACACTACCTGACTCATCCTCTCTCCACATACTTTCCCCCTTTCTTCCACCAATCCACACGAATAATAAACCACTCAATGTTTTAAATGGGAGTGATGCGTGGCTTCCCTTTACGAAACTTACTTGGCACGTATTCTGCTTTCATTTCATCTTGTCGGTTGTGTTTTTCTGGTTACGATCAATTGTCTCGACCTCAGATTGCTCCCGTGTAACATTCAAGACACGTACTTACTATCTGTGTGTATTTCTCTAGCACAAATATTCATCTCTGTCGCTATACAATATTTCTTCTAAGGAAATTTTAAATGCGTTCTATTCAATCCTCCTCCGCTCATTTCCTTTACAAAAAAACTCGGAATAATTGAGTTCAAGGAATCAATATATCATGAATGTGTATGTATGTGGATGCAAGAAGATCTCTGCATTCAATTCAGAGCTTTTCAGAGTTCTTTCCTTACACTCACATGCATGTATAAGGTTGAGTATGTAATGTGTGTGTAGGTTCCGAGGCTTTAAAAAACGTGTTACGACACACGAGTAGTGTGCCACCATAAGAGCCTTACGTACGTACGTATATATACTCACTCAAGATCAGTATCGAGTTAGGTTGCATTATTTTGTAATGTAAAATGCTCCCTCAGAGCTTATGAATTCTCCTTATAGGATGTAAAGTTCTTTCATGTCAATCTACAAGCCAAAGCCCACTTCATGGAGAGACGAGGAAAGCACACACCAAGCCAGAGGGAAGTAAGACGGAAAATTTAATTTCGTTTCGAAACTCTATAAGAGATTTGATGGCAAAGATATTATTCTGATGAGATCGGGTTCCTTTGTGACATACGAGACGAGTAGAAGGAAAGGAGAGAGAGAGAGAGTGAGGGAAGGACTCAGTCTCTCTCTCTTGTGCTCTGATGATGATGCTGTGCTGCTGCTGGGTGGATGGAACTTTCTGTGTGTATATTTATCCGATACATTCAATAGCAATGTGTATATAAGTGTACATAGATATGTATGTAGTCTGTGTATGCCTCACACACACATTTTTTATCAACATTCTCCTCTCTAGAACTCTAGACTTTCTTTATTCCCTTAATGAGAATAGTGTTGAGAGTAGGAGAAAGTGTATATTTAAGCTCCTCGGGGCTACTTGTATTTATCCGAATTATGCTTGAATAAGGAAATAACGAATCAATCGATGAGGTACTCTCCTCGAGATATGGAAGCGAATTACAAGGAACATACAAACGTGTTCATTACAGATCTTGTGTGTGTGTGATGATGAGGAAAGGGCGAAAGAGAAGAGGGTTGGATTCGTTGAATTGTTGGATGGCTGGCACATCATCTCGTTCGTCTCGCGTATTTACTGAGGGAGAGAGAGAAATCGAATGGTGATTCTTGTGTGACTAGAGTTATATACACACACACACATCTACTGGTACTTCTTCTAAAGTCGATGTTTTGAACAAGTTGAAGTGTTTGTAAGGAATGTGAAGTTTCCTCGTAGATCCCTTTGATAAGGAAAATACCAGTAATATGTGTGTGTGTGTGTGTATGTCTGCAGTCTCTCTTTCTGGAAGGACAGAGTGATGGATCTTTCTTTGATCTAATGTAAAAATTTTTCAGTGGGAAATTTCATCAGAGAAACAGCTCGGAGAACGCAATTTGGGTTCTCTTTGAAGCCCGTCATCCAAGTGAGGAAGAAAGCGTCGATGGAAAGTGCTATGGCTTTCTCCCTGACTCCTTTTACTCGTCCAGCATCAAATCCTTGAATATTCCATCACTAAACTAAATACATCCGTCTCAACTGAAAAAAGACCTTGAACATTTCCCCCAAGTCCCGAGTAACTAGAAGAATCGAACGGACTATTTTGTTGGCAAGCCCCCATTCCAAAGACAAAGTCTTTCTCAGAGAGCTTTCATTTCATTCGGAGAAACTTGCCTGCACGGCGTAGTGTGCAGAAGTAATGTTGGATCCTCCTGGAAATAGCGTTGATAGGTTTCGCGTACATTTAAGCATAGAATTCGCTAATGCGAGAGTTCCGCCCATATATTATGAGAGAGAACGTGTTGCAAAATTAAGGGAATTCAATATTCTGTTGAAGGATTTACTAGAAACTGGAATACACTTATATATGATCAGCTTTAAGTCATGCTAACAAAGTGTGTGTGTGGAAATTTACTTCATTTTCGTAAATGTATGGGCGGATTAAATCATAATAAGTTGAAAAGTTTTTGCATGTTGACATGAAATACTATCCCTTAGGGTTCTCGAGTAAATACCGGTTGGTGTACGAACTATTTTATAAGATGTTTACTGAATACTCTACACTCAGCTCATGCAATAATCCTTTAATGTTAGTCAGATTTGTTCTCGAATTCTGGTAAAATTCCTCCCTCATTCTTCCTTCGGGCAAGTGGACTTGAGTTCCTTGGCTAAACATTGCCGAGCTTTTTAATTAAACTAATATCAGGAAGTCAAAAGTTCAACAGGATACATAATAGATGATAGGCTGTTGAGGCCGTCATGAGATTAGTTACGGACAAGGAAAGCTGTGT
>JAQGAD010000395.1:0-40873 GCA_034696625.1 Isotomurus palustris | reverse complement strand
AAGCTAAAGGTTTACAAGTAAAAAGTTTCGCTTAAACCGGAAGTTTTTTTGTACTTGATTCTGCTTTTGTCTCGGTTTTGGGATTTTGATTTTGACAGGTAATATGGATACTAATTCAGTAATTCTCGTTCCGACAGAGCATTTGTCCGTATGACAAAAGAAGCCAAATTAAAAGGGTGGAGCGGCTATTCGTGAACGGTTAGGTGAATTCATTATGCAATGAAAATTAGATAATGAATTTCGAATCCCAAATTACCTTTCATTATATTAATCACATCTTGATTACATAAAAATCTAGGCTTGTGATACGACTCTATAGACTGTAAAAGGGTAAAACTGTAGAATGTGTTTTACAATACAAACGCGTCTTCGACTATTCGTACAAGATTGAGAAGATTGTTGCTACGAGTCTTCCTAAAAGACACGAAAACTAACCCTTCTGTTTGTTTATTGAATTACAGGTAATACTTGGAAGCAACTGAAGGGGAAAGTATAATGGTTGTCCTTTCGTAACAATAGTTCCACGTATTTGTTACTACAGAGGAAAAGCCACATAAACTTGCGTCAGAACCAGATAAATATCCAAAACTCAGACCAAAATGGACGTAAGATCATTGACGAGTCTGCGGATGACAATGCTATTAGTCATTTTGAGTCAGATCATCACCGTAACCCATATGCTTCCTGTGGACTCACCGTACAGAAGATTAGACTTGGATCTTCTGCTGGACCCAGTCCATCAAGAAATGCAATCAGATGATCTTGAGAGTAAAAGAGTTGTTCCCAAATCAGTGTACCACACTCAGCTGCGAATAACGACAGAAAGTCCTTGCAACATTGGAACCCAACGAGCTAAAGAAGGAGGACCTTGTTTAAGGATAAACTCCAGTCAAGGATCTGTCCTTGATGAAAAATACCTCTCTGCTGTCCTTAAGGATATCAACAGGCAAGGAGGGTCAAACGGCCGTAGAAAACATAATCGAAATCGAAATAGGTCCACCACCACAACTACAGAAGTACCTGTGGTCCAATCAACTTTGCAGCAAGATCAAGGTGAATTTTACTATAATAAACACGATCCTTATTTTGTTTATGTAGTTTCTCCTTTGAATAGTAATACAAGTAGTTTTAGTAGTAGTAGTAGTAGTAGCTCTACTAGTCGCAGTCACAGTGTTCACCGACAATTCTTCTTTACCTGCGCTTATTGGAGTCACGCCAATCTATTGGTATTACTTATCATTGCTTTGTATTTATTGCCAACTTAATTTCTACTCTGTTTGCCAATAAATTCGAATGTTTTGCATCATTGCATGATAAGCAAATCATAACTTTCTCCGTGAGAAAGTTATCGCGCTGTTACACACTCATAAGGAGATACACGAACAATTTAATTGTTATAGACTTGACAGGTAGAATCAAGCGGAGTAGCGGAGAAAAAAGACGAAGGTTTTCGTAAAACCAGAGAACACTGCATGAATAAATTATTACTATATGTATCCTACTTACCTTGTCATAAAAATACTTCCTAGAGATGAAAGTTTATTCCAAATAGATCAAGGGTTTTTGAGCACATCTTTTAGTAGTTTTTCGAATGACGCAAGAGGGTTAAGATAAGTAGCCCTGTCTGACACCCCTTCCTACACGAAAAAACCTAATAAATTGAATCTAAACAGCCGGAAGTAGGTATTCAAAACTTGAGAATGAGGATTAGTTGCGTTGTAGGGTACAACTTCTCTATAAGAACTTTAGATAAGTAAGATGTTCTTGAGCATTCAAGCCCATCATATTATTCCATTGCTCCGTAATATATAAACATTGCATACTCAACAAATCATGAAGAACGGAATTCCTTTCCCGATTTAAATTTATTAACTCCAGCAGAGCACATCTCCTCAACATTTCATACTGCAGACGTGAGCAGGAGATGTATGAGAGGATGTTAGGCTTATTTATTGCCGTAACACTAACAGCTTTCTAATTGTATAAGCTTCATGATCACTTATAGCATGCTTGTGCTAGATATTCTATTATAGTCTTGAGTAGTTCTTTTGGCTTTCTTCACGTAATTCCTGTTGTAAATAATTTGATCCTCATAAAATAGACGGAGTTGAAGAAGATGACACTATGTTGGTGGATCTTATCACTTCAACGTACACGCCTCCGTCGAGTCTTGATGAAGTTGAGCAGACTTACGAACTTCCAGGTGCGCTTTCCGTGACATTCTCTCCTATGCAAAATTCTGGAGTAGAGGAATCCGATAGAGTCACCGGATTCAGACCGGGTTTCGGAGTTATGGACAGTGAAAACGGTATGACCAGCTATTCCCTTGACAGTACTAATCACGAGTCAAATCTCATTCGAAGAAGAAAAGCTCATCCATCATCGTAATAAGAGAGCAGTTCAAACAATTAGGGAACAGCAATAATGAGAATAAAATCTTCAGTGCGAACAATTCGTTCCCATAAATCTAATTTGTCAAGTATGAATTAACCGTGTGTACAAATTTGTTTACAAATCAGTCTTCCAGTCACGCGTAGGCTTCTAGGTTAGCTTTTTGGATAATGAATTCAAATAGACATTTGTAACCAATAATCATACCAATGCTTTCTTATTAAATTAAATCTGTGAGATACTCGATAGCTTTGCAGCAGCAACATTATAGTCAGTTAATTTAGTCCCAGACTGAGAAGAATTAAAGTTACTATTGAACTGTTATAAAGCAAAGACGGTGATTTGTACAAGGATTTCAAAGTTAGATTGATAGCGACGAATGTTGGAGACGATAAGAGAAAGGAATCTCAGAAATCCAATCGACAAATTGTAAATGTAAATCTGCGCTAACAACCATTGACTTTTATTTGCAATCAATTATCACCATAATTCACCCCCGCGATTGTTTCCTTTTCGCCTTTCACTGAAATGTTCTCTCTCCTCGATTACAATTAACTACTTAATCTCCTTAAGTCTTTGATAAAGTCTCATAGTCTCTAATCCTTATCTTTGATAGCCTTTTGGTGTGTGACTTTGAATTGATTGTGTATATAAAATGACCCTCTATATACCTATCATGTCTTGCGATTGCTATTTTAGTTGCGAGTTTTTATTTCCTTTGACACACCACAGCAAATGCCTTTTTAGGTTTTTTGTGAAGAATAATAAACACAGACAAAATACCTTTTCTTTGCAGGCATTTCTTGGCATCATTTTCTACACTAAAACTTAATTTTTTGCTAATTTTACACATCTTCTTTCGTCTGTTTAAAGAAATTTGCAGTCTTATTACTCGGCTTTCAACCGACATCAAAGGTCTTCTGACTTCCAACGCAGAAGATTAAATGGAATTTTTCTAACACTGTGCAAATGCATGATATGAACTTCTGTCACACCTCTTTCACGTTCTTCTTCAGTTGTGTACATGCACTACTTCGTGTATGTTACGTTAAAGAGTGCAGTTCAACCAGACCGTACAGACTCTAAGACAGATCATTTCATTTTTAGACTGACTGTCGGATAGTTGGATTCGAATCACAGTCAACAGTTGCAAAGTCCATTCACTTTTTGTCAAAATAAGCTGTAAGCACTCTCGATCACCACGAGGCTTGTTTAATAATAATTCCCTTTCAATCAACAGATGCAATGATATTGCTGTCAGAAAGTCAAAATGCAATTACACTTTTTCCCAATCCATAATCGTTTGAGTTAGATTGGGAACTTACCCTAGCATAACACATTTAAACTAAGTCGTAAGTTACACAAGTCAACCTAACTGGTTTCTTTCAAAGTCAAAGAGTCAAGCAGTCTGGTGAGCAGAAGAAAGTATAACATTAATCTCGAAGTAGGCCCGCAGAGAGTCTCATTCTCATAAAACTACATTCAACATTCTGTTTCTGTGTGTTGTTGTTTTATGAGTGTGCAGATACTTGGCAAAGTCTCATTTTGAGCCACTCTCACAGAATCATACATTCATGACTTCTTGACTTCGAACTCGAAATGCTATCTCTGCATTTCACACAAATGGAACAGATGCATTAATACGAAAATACGAACACGACTAATAGAAAGTGATGTGTGTGCTCTGCTTTCGAAACCTGGTTGTTCATCATCAAACACCCGAATCATCCAGGAAATGGGTGACCTGACAATCTGACATCAAATGATTTGATGATGGTTCTGGCATTGACCCGAAGCAACCAGTTCATCTGGAGATTCTTTCGTATGAGGAATTCGAGTAGAAATGATGAGAGTAACTTCACGGACTCTTTACGGACCATTTAATTACCTTCTCCTTATGTAAATATGTCTGTATGTTTCTCTTTCTCGTTTCAACTTGTAAAAAAGTAAGACTTCTCTACCTAAGCTAGCGTTAAATCGCAAGATTTGGGGTGCTTCGAAATTAATGCTTCTTGCTTTCTTCACGTGCCTTCGTTTGCCCTTCCGGTGTTTATTCTACGAATTCCTGAAGCTGGGAATTTTGTGGTTTCATTGCTTTCACCTTGAGTGATGCTTGATGGTTGTGTGCGTATCGTCTATGGATGGAGTATGGGGCTTTTTTCTGACGTGATAAGTTTTATTTCAACAAGGTTGCTGGTGAACACCATGTATGGTGAACTGTGATGTGAAAGAAGCGCATAAATGTAATAATCAAAATCATTGTTTGCTTTTTAAAAGATTTATTTTTGTATCGGGAAAGTGCTTATATGAAGGAATCCACGTTGATTTCAGCTGCGAAGTTGATAGACATGCAGCTGTAAATGTTGGTGTAGTTTGCAACGCTAGATTAATTCTGTGGCTAGATGTAAGCCAAGAGAATAATATTTTTAGAAGAATCATGGAAGATAACTCATTTGAGATTTATGATTTATTTCAGAGGACGCCTTAATTCCTAAAACTTCAACCGTGAGGTCTACCAGGCCTCATGAAGCAGTAAAGATGACTTCCACAACTACTACAGCACCAACAGATACTACTACACTGCCACAAGGTAATAACTGCGTACAAGTAGTAGAATCTGTGTTTCGCATCTCGAAACCTGGAATATGCTTCATGGTGAAAGATAAGATGAGTACTTCTGTTAATGGTCCATTTATTAAGTAATTGCTTATTGTTTCAGAAATCTCTACACAACAGGAAGTCACTGCTACCACCCTGAGTACCGGGACACCTGAAGGCCAAACTGAGGTCCCGGATGTGTCTCAGGTGATTCCTCAGTTTATTAACGCGAACAGGAATTTCACAAATCAACGTTCACCCACAAGTTCCACTACAGCGAAGCCGGATTCTATCACGCTATCATCGGCAGTGACAGACGGCCTCGTGACTAGGATAACTACAGGTAGGTGCTTATGAGAAACTTTGCCTACGTGGTGGATGGAATTAGCCTGAACATCATGAGACATGAGACTGTTGTTCATTCACTCTGCTATAAGATGTGGTGACTTGTTTTAACGAATTTACTTAGGAACAAATGCAATAAACCTTTCAAGAGATGATTGACAGTTTAAGTAATTGCTGAGTTGCTCAGTGGAGTGAATGAACAGAAGTATGCTTGCACGCTAAGTTATAATCTAAGTTGAATTTCTGAATTGCGTCTTGTTTCAGGTCCCAAAGAGAAAACGGTTAATTTGACGAAAGAGATGGGGGAAAATGTCACGGCCACCGATGTCAGGGTTATCAACTTTCCTCCAACTCCCAGTAGGACAGTTAGCATCAGCAACAGCTTTCCCCTCAACTCAAATGCCACTACTCAAAGTACAACTGAAAGGCTGAGCGTCAAGAAGGGTCAATCAAATGAAGTAGATTTTGAGATACCAGAGTTTTCCACTGGACTACCGCAATTCGAAAATGAAAGTTTTACTACTACTTCGATCCCTGAAAAAAGACGAAATAGGCCACCACTTATCATGGCATCTATCATGGAATCCGACTTGGGTAAGTTATTTATGATGATCCATCTAATTGGAGAATTGGACTGTGTAATGCGGTGATAGTTATCTTAATGACCCTGTGTATCTTGTTATGTTTAAATTAGCAAAGAGAACTGAGCCCCAGTCACACTCACAAGTGAAATCAGAAATCTTGGGTGGTGAAGACACGAGAACTAATGTTGCAGCTGGTGCTCCGATTTTGCCCATCTTGGCAGATAAGAATTCAATCCCAACAAGATTCAATTACAGTGAGAGTCTGATGACAGAAACCACCACTCAGTTGCCGATTTCACAGTCAATGGGGCCGGATGTTCAGGATTTCGAAATACTCGTGGAGTCTACAACTCTTCCACATCCAGAGGATTCATCATCAGATTTCCCTACTTCATCGTTGTCATCTCACGAGTCTAAAATAGATCAAAGTATTGCTATCACTGATTCTAGCCCAGTAATAACTTGGGTTCAAGAAGGCAGAAGAGTGACAGCGAAACTGGAGGATGAAGCTTCTTTTACTTCACCAAACAACGTGTTCTTTCCTTCGCTGAATGAAGAATTGCTACCCTCCACCACAACCATCAGAAATGAGGGTGTCGGTATCGTCGGTAGGATTCGATTTGAAGATGAGGAAACGACGACATTTGAAACCCCACGAGAGTTCACTATGACAAGAAAAAGGGTTTTGATTCCGTTTGCACCCCAGCCTGCTCCTCACCACGTTGAAGAAGGAAGGAGTCACAATGTCGACCAACAGCAGCAGTTCCAAGGAAGAGATTCAATGAGACTTACGACATCTCAAGTACCTCCAACAATGGCTTCTCAACAATCTGGTGAAGAAGACATCGACAAGCTGCATCATAAAAGTAGAACAAGAAATCGTATGAGGAATCCTGATTTGGAAGATGTTCCCCAGTCGCGTGTCCAGTTCCCAGATGAGTTCTTCAGACACCAGCAGCATCAATCTTCATTGTCCAGAGACTTGCAGAAACAACATCATCAGCAGGTTGTATCGAAACCAATTATAGGGTCATACCCACAGTTTATTTCTCTCGATTATCTAAGGTTAGGTGACAACTACAGAAGATTTAGGGTCTTCTGAAAATAAGTCTGTAGTTCGCTATTAATTATTAATACTCGAAGTCATTATCAGTCTCCCCGCGTACAATATGTGTGTGTAAACTGTGTAACAAGTCCGTAGAACTATGTGTACATTATTCTTGTAAATTAAGTAAAAATGGAAAAATCAAGCAGCTGAAGTTAAAGAAAGTAGTAGTGGCAACTTCTGCTCCTGTAGGCAGTTTAATGTTTAATAGCTTGCTGTAAAATAACTTGATACTTTCTTAGAGAACTTTTAGTTTTTTGCAACTACCCCGCATGAAGAATGAAGAATTTTATTTTAATTTTGCTTGTACCTCGTTATTTAGTACCAGACAGTGTTTGAAATCTATAAAAATGAGTATTTAAAGTGAAAATGTTTAAAATGCAAAATATGAGTTATGATGTCACACAAGAGTGTTCCGAGCAGAAATCGCAATTTATACGCTTTATAATTTAACCTCTAATAATATTTAAAGCTTAACTTATGAAATATTGTAGTGCAGCAGCTGAACTTTATACATTACTATTATAAAATAACCTTAATTCACACATTATTAAGTAACTCATCTGAAAGACTGTCAGTATTGTATTTCACGTGCATTTGTGTATTAGCGTACCTGTATAAGCATAGATAACTGCATTTTGAAATCTACTTATTTAAACCAAACTCAACTTAATACATATTTGAACTAACGAGTTGTTAACAGTCGGTTATGATTTACAATTTACGAACGATTCAAAATTACACTTATTATAACCATTAGTTGTAGTGAAGTTAAAACTGCCTTGTTTGTTTAAAGAATTTATTATACGGTTGATTTAATTTATTCTCACCTTATAAACATAGTTTATGACTTATGAAACTAAAATGCATTAAAATATTTAATAGGAAACAGTTTATTTATTGTAATAAAAGATTCGAAATTCATTGAAATTCTAAGTTTTTAACTCCAATCGTCCAATCTAATGCAGCTTTTAATTCTGTTCATATAATCTCATACATTTAAAACCTTAAAATCGAAACAACATGCCGTTCCATCATAGCCATACTTATGAATTCATTCACTAATCGACATAAGCACTAATTATGCATCGAATTTTGACATCAAAGTCGAATAAATCCAGTGAATGTAGTCGAAACCGTCGAATTTCTCCCGATGCCCCAGTATTCTCATTCTGAATGCAGACCGCTCGCTGACTATCTACGAAGTTCTATCATCTGGGATCCGAATCTACCCTACAAGTAGGTCAAGAGAAGTTCTAAACTGTGGTAAGATTCACTTCGAATTTCGAAAAACGCTTAGTATTTCGAAAAAGCCTACAATGTGTGTGGATGGAATTAGGGATTGGGGAAGGTAGGTAAGCATGCTGAGAGACGGAGGGAGGAAGGAGGGGAGCGCGGACGTGGAGAGTGCGGTGGGGAAGCGGAAAATCTCACGTCATTCCTCCATCCAATGCATCCTCCTCGAGTGAGTGCGGTGGTGGTGGTGGACAGGCAGGAGTAGCATTGCACATTAAGCGACTTTGGTGGTGGTGCATACGGTGTCTCCTCGTCTTCTTGTCATCATCACTCTACTCTCTGTTATATTTAATTATTCAATCCATTTAACTAACCCAAATTAGGGACGAAATAGCTCATCACTCAAGACATCTCGATCTCTGGACCGTCTCCACACAAACACTACCACGGGCACTCCCTTCCCTCACAAATCGCTTCGTCCCGTCCGTCGCTGCTCCAGTTACACCGAAATCTCAAGGTTTGTTGTCTAAATTCTTCATTGGGTTCATTTGCTTACTCGTCGAGTGTTCAGCAGTGCTCAGGACATGGGAGTTAAATTAATGAAGTGGTGGGTGTGTACATTTGTGAAGGAATCAGAGTGAATTTTAAGGTCGAGAGAAACAGCTAAAGGAGAATAGTTCTCGCGACTCGAGAATTGATTTCTGAGAAAAGTAGTTCAACTTTAGCATTGTCTTTTTCGATTGTTTTTCAGAGGTCCAAGTTGTGAAGAGGAGGCGTTCACGAAGTGACGGTCGACGTTGTCGAAGAGAAGAAGACAGTCTACGAAGAATTTTTTCGTTTTAGGAGAGCCTTAGGCGTGTACCTGGAAGATAACAATGGCTGGACAAGCTGGAGTTTTGTGGATGGGCTCTGTAAGTAATTTTCCATGAGGAGTGAGGAAGTAGTTTACTGATGCTACGTGGATGTTGTTTGATCATTGTTGATTTGTTTTGACACAGCTGGAACCCTATATGGATGAAAATTTCATCCGTAATTCGTTTACACAGATGGGGGAAGTTATTTCGGGAATTAAAATGTTGAAGAACAAGTTTACGGGAGAGCCTGCAGGGTATTGTTTCGTCCAGTAAGTATACTTCAAGCAATTTACTGGTAATTTAAAACATTTCAAGTACAGAAATAATTGTTCATTACTTGTTTGATTAGATTTCCTGATGATTTCTCTGCACTCACGGCTATGCACAAGTTAAATAACAAAATGATTCCGAATTCCCAACCGCCAACTAAGTTTAGGCTTAATCATACTTCCCTTGGGGGAAAGCAAGCCATGGACAAGGACTTCTCCTTGTGGATTGGTGATCTTAGTCCTGATGTTGATGATTACACTTTGTATAAGGGATTCGCTTCTCGTTATCCATCTGTTAGGCTAGCTAAAGGTACGATTGAAATTGGCATTTAATTGGACAGCTTTGAAGAAATGCTAATTCTAGAAAGAAATCAGAAAGTGCAATGCTTTATTGTTCTAGTCATTTTGGATGCTAATGGATTTAGTAAAGGATATGGGTTTGTTCGATTTGCTGATGAAGACGAACAGAAGGATGCGTTGTTACAAATGAATGGTTTCAAGGTAATTTTCTCAATTTGAGTCGTGATCTTATCAATTAATTGAGTGAGAGTGTCCACTTGTGAAGTTACTGAGTTTCACTCTGATATAAAAACTTGAAACTTTGTTTCTTTTTAGGGAGTCGGAAGTAAAGCTCTGAGAGTTAGCATAGCTATTAATCGAGCCGGTGGGCAGAAGTCTGCGAATCCTCTTCAGGGACAAGCAATGGCTGCTGTTCAAGCCATGTGGTATGCATAAATAATAAATATGAAATATGCTGTTAGTCTCTTGAGTTTGTGAATGACTTCTTCATGTTCTTCTTCTTCAAAATTAGGAGTGGTCAAGTTGTACCACAGCAGCAACCAGCTCCAGCAGCAGCGGGACAAGGACAAGATTACAGTCAATATTATGAACAGTACTGGCAAAACTATGCCGCTTGGCAAAATTATGGAAATTACTACGACCCATCGTATAGCTACACACAGCATCAGCAAGCTCCAATGGTTCCACAGTACCAAGCGGCTCCAATGGGAATGGCTCCAGTGGGTGCTCAAGTAATTGGGCAGCAAGATGACGAATATGAATTAGTGGGTAAGTCATCGAATTGATTTTGATGGCTCGATCGAACAATCCATTATCCTATATTCCACTATATCGCCTAACCCTCCAGTTCCGAACCAAATCATCCTTTTCTCTCGACAGGTTTGCATGAAGTCTGAAATATTCTAAAGCGTTATTTATTTCCTTACAAACTGATCGATTATGTTATTTTAATTCAATATTAAACCATTTGGGTGAAGTTGTTGAGAGTCACAATTTCTGCGACTAATTTTAGTTTGAAATCCAAGTGCAGGGTAGAATCTGTTTCGGTTTGCTAGTTGTAACTTTTATGTTTTGGTGGTGCTATTTAATCTGATAGTAGCGAAGTAACTTACTTTAACTTAGGTGCATGATAATAGTCGGACTACAACCACAGCCTGATAATAATAATTAATAATTATTACATAACGCGGTCAGTGAGGAGATGAGAGAAAGTTTCCAATTCTATCCTAATCTTGCCAAGAATGATATTTCCGATCCGGTTATCTTTCGTTTCCGTCCCGATAGTTCTCGAGTCGAGGCTGTCAAATCTTTTTTCTTTTGGAATGTTGACACCTCTCTTTTGGTGGTTTTTTGCGATTGTGAAGGACTTTCATCATACAATTCTATACATTGAATGACTGACTGACAGAGCATAGCCAGCCGATTGACGTGGACCGTCTTAATGGAGAAGTTTTAAATCGAAGTAATGACCTTTTGGACGCTATGGATGACTCAAGATGGTTGCCTAAAGGAACATTGGAGATACCAATTACCTATTAGACAGAAATCAGAGCCTTTCCCTGCAACGTCACACTTTCTTGCATCTAGAAGTAGGTAATGAAACATTATTATCCACTAGTACGTTACATCTTTTGTAAGGCCTGTATCGTCAAACAAAGAACTTTCCGTTAACAAATATAAAGTCCATTTCATGAAATTCCTCTATTAAGGCAAAGTTCTATAGCTCAGTAGTGAAGTGGTAATACCTTCGTATGCTTAAGATAAATCATTGATAAAAATTTATTTGGAAAAGTAAAGTTTGTATGTTGAGTAGAATCGTGAATCGTTCACAAGTTAACTTTGGCTAACTTAAAGGTAGGATAGCTGTAAAGTGTGGAGCCCAACGTTACGGAATCATGCTGTTGTGAATGTAAAGTATGTTAAGGACTAAGGGTCCACATTTTTTCAACGTGAGATAACAAGATAATATTTAAGTTGATTTTATTAAAAGTAGCTTGCATGACACTTGGCGATTAGTGTATTTGAATGGGCTTGACTTTAAAACAACTTCAGACGGTTTGATTGCGGCACAAGTGAGTTTTTGGTGTAGTTCCATTGTGTAGGGTTTTAGAGGTACAAGTTGAACAGATTGGAAATGAATTGCTCAATCGTAAACAATTAGAGAACTGTATAAATGTCATTAAAATGGGTGAGATGAATTATATAGTTGCGTGCTAAGACTCTTGTAGGCTAGAGAACAACCAACAATAAAACATAAATAGATAGCGATTCAACTTCCTAAACTATGGTTCACTTTTATACTTAAAATTTTGAATTGTTTCAAGAGACTGACGTAATCCAGAAGTACCTTTCACATATTTCCGAATTTTATTTATGAGAAATTTATTATGGATTAGTCATTGTAAGTAATTTGAGGTTAGAATTACGGTGTTGTTTAAGTTTGACGTAGTCGTAATGAGTGCTTCATTGTTATATCAATACTTCAAATGTTCCGAGAGATGCGGAGTGGATCAGTACGTAGTCATGTACGGAATGAACTTAATACGAGTCTTGAGGGCCTTGGAATAAGCTAACTAGACTGGAATATGTGTATTATACACCAAATTATTGTTAGTACTTGTTGATTTAGGCAACGTACATATATATTGCTCGGTTGTTCATATCGAAATGATAGTAAAATACTTCAAAATAGAGAATTTTAAAGGGTATGATTAATATTATTAAGTAAATAGAAGGTTTAAAAACTGATTGAATGCAATACTTGTCGTAAAATGAGGATTATAGTTTAAAGTGTTGTAAAGATGGCAGAGTTTTAAAATCGTGTAGCCTTAGACCTACTCTGTAAGTAATAAATGAAGTTAAGTGTTTGAATAAGAAAAAATGTTGCATGAATCAACTACACACCAGCCAGCCTCTGCCTTCCTCTGCCAGAAAGTTGAATTTGTACATATATTGATTGATTGAGTAGAGAGTAGGAAGAGGTAAATGTGCATTTGACTCTGAAATGTATCGCTCATTTAATTCAAAATGTATTTACTGAACTATGTTTTAATAGAGTTTAAAGTGCTGGTTGCTTCTATGATTTAGCAACAAATGATATGAATGTAGAGAACGGTTCTATGGGACACAGTGTTGTATTTTTACCTATTTCAATTATACTATTCTATTATGTTTGTCATATTCTTTGTATATGTAGAAGAATATTAGTTGTAAATTTAATATAAACTGCCTTCAGTTCCGCTTGAAATTGTGATGGTCGACGTAAAACATACTTGTTATTATGAACATTTACATTTACTAGCAAACAATAAATATTATGTTGGCGACTTTGTACAGTAAGCTAAGTGCAGGGTCTTTTGATTGTATACTTACGTATGTACGTAAATAAAAATATTTGTATTAATTGGAATTTTACTGGAGAGCAAGTTCTGTTTCTATAATGTAGTTGTTTAGGATAATAATGTTAAGATATAGAAATGAATATGATAAGAATATTATATGTAAGATTATCACTGCTGTGAGTCAGCGCATACCATTGTGGTAGTGATTATTGAATTCAAAGTGCTTATTGAGAAGAGAAGAATTCGTTTATCGCTTGAAGTTGAGCGTTGTTATAATCAATATATATGCAAAAATGTATGTTGTGCATCATTTAATCCGCGAGTAGAAACACTAGAAATTTAAGATGTCAGATAATAAAAAATGCCGCGTTACTCTAAACTGTATTAAGTAATTGTTGAATAGACGATTATTTTGCAATGATTGTTAAAAATTTCAAGTCGACTGGTGCCGTATCCTTAATGGTTATTAAAATCATAATATTGGAACCGTATTGTATTTGCCTAATAATTTATATTCATATTGAAACGCATATTTTGTGTAATAGCATTTGACATGATACGTGATTTCATCCATACTTTGTATATTCCCAGGTTTCTGTGCACCGTTTACATAATCTAGGGTTTTTTGCAGGCTCGAATTTTTCATACCTGCGATGAAATACTTTTCAAATAACAATTAAGGCCCAGGCGGTACAGGGTACTTGGACTCGCCTAGCGAAGAATAAGTATAAATTCCAGCATTTTAATTCTTGCGTATGCCCTAGGCTTTCAAGAGCCCGAAATTACCCTATTGGCTATCGAATCTCATCAATTTATAATACTTGCGTTTATTTCTTTCGTCAAATTATTGGAATGCTTATAAACCCATTTTCATCCCGAGCATCCTCAAAGATGTTGTCTAGTTCGAGGGAAATATTCTGAAGGAGACAGTCAAGTTCTTTTTGAGGTCCAGAATTGATTGTCAAGGTTGTTGTGACTTTTCCTTGGAACTTGGAAACTGCCACAGCCACAGCTAAAAAGAATTCAATTTCAGGTTACACTTTTCCCTTTACAGTTAAATGTTTCGAGTTTGAGCTGTACCTGTTTTTGGCCACATTAATCCACACATCGGAATAATAGACAGGACTTCGTGGTTTAAAATGGAAATGAGATCAGGAGAAGAGGAACTAGACTTCGACTCGTTTTCTTCACTTGCTACGACAATTTCTGCAAGGCACTCTTGGTACAAGACAGTCTCTCCTTCGAAGGTCCATTTGACCACAAATTCTTCAAGTTGAGCTGGGAGCAATGATAACAGCTTCTGCAGGATAATCGGCCCTTGGATGTTGCATTGGCTGTTGACATTGATAAATTCTTGATTAATATGCTGTAGCCTTGTAATAAAATTACACTCAGATTCGGTAGTCTCTTCTTTCTCCTTTTCCTTGAGGCTTTTTATCACCACAAAACCGCTACGTAAAAGATAAAATACAACCGTCATCAGTGATGATAAACAAATTCAAACAAATCATCATTCAAAATTGATATGAGGTATTTTTATACGCACTTCAAATTTTCCAGCTTATTTATAGACTTCTTGACAGGAACTGAAACCATGACTGAGCGTTGGTCTTTAAGACTTTCCCAGGATTGTCTATCATAATTAGCATAGTCTTTTGCAAACAACAGTCCATCCACGATTGATAGGACCACAGCAGGAAATGCCACACTTTGGGAAACTGTGATTTTGTTGAATGGAATTTCATAAGCATCTGCCCACGAGACAACTCCACAGCTTTTGTCGATGGATTGCGGATGCCGATGGATTTTTAGCGATGAATTAATGCAACGGAAAAATGCTTGGCTTTTCGATATAAAGCTTCTAATCTACGGAAATAACGAAATACCATTATTAATGATTACCTTTAAATGCACGTAATATATATGAAGTACAAGTTCAGTACAGCAAAATCAGAAATACTCACATTGTGTAAAATCTCATCACGTCTTTCAGTCAGAGTTTTCTGTTGATCCTGATCGTCCACAGTTTTAACTTTTTCTATTTCTTGTGCTAATTGTCCATTTGTAAGTGCAGACAGCATATTCATAGTTTCTTCAGGATCAGCTACAACTTGATGTACCCTCAGGATGAGTGCTGACTTGTCTGTTTCATAATGCGAAAACACAAGCATTTCCCACAAGGGTCGTTTGTTAGGAAAGGGAAGCTGTAGTACAGTCGATAAGAATTTCTTCAAAGTCTCTTCATTAGTTGGAGTTTCGATTTCTCTAATATGCTCATGTATTAGAAAGTAGTTCGCTTTCTGCCAAAAGTAATATCCTCCGAAGCTTCGGGGAATTCGTGACATTTTACCAAAAATATCATCCTGATTATCAGAAGTTCTTGCCTTGATTACTTTCTTGTTGAATTCGTCTCTGATCTGGAAGTCAAAAAGTCATAAGGGATTTTGAGTTTATTGGATTCCGCCTTTCACTCTACCTGTTAAAATTTGTAATTTATCTAGACCGAAGAATTTTAGTCTTACGAGTCTTACCGCATGAACATCTGCATTACCATTCACCACTACTACAAGAGCAAAGCTTCCAGCTGAGTTACCCCAGAATTGGTCTGTAGCGTAGAAAGATTCTTGAAAGTTTAACAAACGAAGTAGCTTTGGCTTGAAGAATTTGGCACTATACACAATTATACAATTTTTATAAAAATACAAAAACCCTAAACTCAAAATGATAAGAGGGGATAAGGTGATTCCCAGTATTCCAAGGAGTACTGCGGAGACGTAGTAATGAATTAATTCCCATTGTACTCTATCCTTGTCTTCCATCGAATTTTACGGGTTTCCAATCACAGCAATTCGCAGGAGCATTCTGCCCAAGAAATCTGACTTTTCCTGTGGAAATATGAGACGAATAACAACCTTCATTGCAAAATATGTTTGAGTTATCAGCGTCACTAGTAATTCGTAATCTCACCCTACAACAGCCAAATGAATTGGTGTAATCGTGGTTAGGATTTACGTAAAGACAAGGCTTTACCATATTTCTCAACTCTTCATGCTGCCTTACTACAAAAGTGTGGTTTGTTTCGCCTTTCTACCAACTGCCAAGGGTAATTTTATTTTCGCTAAACAAGTGTGTCTTTCAGGGTAACGAGCAATGACTAACTTGAGTACAACAACGTGAGCACAAATGACTCGTTATAATAAGAGTTATTTGCTACTTGACTTAACGAATATAGAGGCTATTGTTGATTGAACTATTTGAATAGATTAGTTAAAGTAGTGCACAGTCTGAGAGATGTAATGCTGTGTGTGGCTCATTTATACAATTATTTGGTATAAACTGGCCATGTTCCAATACAACCGTTCCTGTATGTCACACGAACAGGAAATACCACATAAAGTATGAATAGTATGAAAGTATGTAAATGCCAAGCAAAGGCATGTACTACTGCTACGAGCAATATTGTCAGAGATTGAAAGCCCAAATAAAACACTAGATCCTCTAGATTGACGTTTGTATATGAGCCTTTGCTCCAGGAACAAATAAAATCCACTAAAACTCGGTTAGAATTATTGGTATATAGCATGAGTTGTGATGTTGTGAATTGCTTGAAAACTACCTAAAGCTCCCTTCCTATATAGACTTTGAGAACTGTGTTTTGTACTTGTGCTCACTACCAAAATCAGTAGTAGTAGTAGCGTATGGAATATTATGGAAATTATAGAAATCCGTGTGATATGACAGTTTCAATCCACAGCTTGTCGTGTTACTGCAATGCATGACCGATAAAAGTTAATGAAAAATCCAGTGGATGGATCGAGAGAGATCTGCCATTGATTCATTTTGGATGGATGTGGCCTCGGCATAATTCATATCTACGATAATGTGATAGGCATTATGAAAGATAAATTATTATTACGAGGTGTATTGATCCATTATAACATACATATAACGTAGCTAGAACCAGCAGAGTTCTAAGGCTGCAGAGAGTAGACTCTAGAGACCTTATATGCTCTAGACTCTAGACAAACATAAACACTAATAGAACGCTATGAATCTAGATGAGAATTGCAGAAGCAGCAAATGACTCTCAGAGGAGATTTCAATAGGACATTATTTTCTGGGTTTGTTTAGGTCACTCGATTTACACGAAGAATGAGTAATACACGAGTAGAGTCACACAATAAGTTTACCTGATAATAGCGAAACACGCGTAGTCGTTAGTTTATCGGACTTCCAACTTTCAGACTTACTACGCTTAAAATGAGTCAGAGTCTATTAGGTTCTAAGAACTTTCATTATTTTCTTAGAATATATTGGTTCGATGTCAACGCATAGACGAGTATATAAAGCTTAGGTGGTGTATCATGAGCATTCTAGTCTGTTGTTAGCTTCCAGGAATTCAAATTGTGCTATTTAGCTCGTTTGACTTTATAATAGTCTTCGTTATTGATTTTTCATAAGGAAACTTATTTAGTTGCAAGTAGTTTCATTTAGCCATGGAATTCTTAACCGCAATCCCACTTGCATTTCGCTCACGACGCGTCTCAACCTTTGTGGTCATTGCATTGTACGCTCAATTGATGAGGATGTCAGTTTCAGCCACTCCTTTACCGTCAGTTCATTATGAAATCACTCAGCCTCCAACTTTCTCTCAAACTGAAACGGATCCTGAACAAATTCGTAAAGATGGAGGCTCAAAAATTATCTTTCCAGAGGCACCGGAAAAGAAATGTGTGCTCAACTTAAGTGCATGCAACATTCGGGACAAATCTAATTGTAAGACTGATCCCATGTGTGGAACTGATGGAATCACTTACAAGAATTTAGACGAACTTAATTGTTATCGATCGCAGTGCCAACCAGGTATTTATAGTCTTGCTAGTTTTGTCCCTTGTAATCAGGATTTCAGATTTTAAATTCGAATCTAATCATAAATATGCATTTTGTTCCTTGAAGATTTATCAATTCGGTCTGTTGGTGAATGCAGCGAGGGATTGAAGTCCAAAACAGGACGTACGCAAAGGCTATCAGGCAAATATGGAGCTTTAGCTGTACCCAAGGAAGAGCTACCATCTTTAAAAGCCGTAAAATGCATTCCTGATGAGTGTGGATGCCCTAATGAGTTCCAACCTGTTTGTGGATCTGATGGAATAACTTACGGGAATGAGTGTCTGATGGAATGTAACAAGAAGTGCAGCCCAGGTAATACAATGGAGAAAAGTACTCCTTCCTCTGACTTCTTTACCCTAACCATTTATTTTCTCTTCCTTAGAAGTAACACAATTTCATTCGGGATATTGTGGAAAGCTATTCTTCCGAGACAGAAACACCAATACCTATCAGGAGTTCAGTGAGCACAAGCCGTTAGTTTTTGTACAATCGAATCAAAGCAAATAAGACAATTCAGTTGCTTTATAATTCAATAATATGTAGTTTGTAAGATCTTATTTATTGAAAACTTTATTAGATTTTGTATGTGTACAATAAACTCCTCGTGGAGGTTATTTGAACTGAAGAAAACGAGTCACTAAGTTAAATGTATAATACTGACTTAACACTAAAACACTAGCAGATTAACATGGCACAACTTTATAGTAATCAAACAATAGATACGCCGTATAAGGTATGGAGATAAGGAAGTAGGAGCTAAAGATAGCAGACGCACTATTTCCACAAGTCCCAACTTCCGGATAAATAGAATTTGGAACACAATGGAGACCAGGTTGACAGTAAACGTATCCCTGCGGAGACTCTGTAGTTGATGTATGACATCCTGATCCCAAAAGTGACACGCATCTTTTGTAGCTCGGATGCCAAACTGTACTCAAAGGAATGTTCCCAGGTGCAAGTGTCCATTCAGTTGGACAAGTACATCTTCCCTTGACGCAATACAAAACCGTATTCGCCGTGTCGCAGTTGAAAAGAGGCTCCCAGCAGTAATCCCCTGAAACGTACTTTGACAAACTTATGGGGATTTTTGGGAAGTACTTGTTACTTTCTCCAGTGGCTATGTTACCACCAGGAATTCCAGAAAAGTAAGATCCCGGGTATCCATTTCCATTGCCGGAACTAGGAAGTTCTGGAGTCTGGGGATTATACTGATTCGTCAAAGGTCGATTCCCTGAAGGTCTTGGGGCAAATAGGGAATAATCGTCTCTGTCATGATGACTGCTGCTGGGATCTTCCTGACCATCTTGAGTTGACGTGAGGTCAGGTGGGTTAAATGTCGACGAAATGTTAGAGACACGGTCTTCGTTCGGAGGCCTAGAGGGGATGTATTCGTTTTGTCCTGATTTGTACGAATGGTACGGATAATCTCGGTAGATTTGACACTTCAGCACATCAGTACAGAAAACTAGGAGCACGAAAAGTGAAATGAATGGATCTATTAATGCACCCATTTCAACAGCACAGGTTACACTTCCAGCAAGCGAATGTGTCTCACTTTGTAGGAAGAAGTCCTGGATTGAAATAATTTACAGTAAAAGGTTTCGTGACACAGTGACAGACGACAGACTATCATGGGTGTGTGTTCCTATCAGGTGTCACACAATATGAAGTGTTTGCTTTCAAATATTATTCAGACACAACACAAAATATCACTTAAGATATGACAGGTATAGATTCATAATTAATTAGTGTTAAAAACCTTTTCAAGCACTTCGTGTGAAATTAGTATACTCTTTAATGAGAGAGTGAGACATCTTTTCCTACACCTAATCCTAAAACCATTAGTGTTTTAGTTAAGTCACCTTTAATCAATGTAGAAAAATGTGCCTCTTACATCATCTCCTCAAAATCTCAGGATGTTGTTCGACACACCTTAATTCTGTCATTACTGCTCTGGCACGCAATTTCCTTACTGGAAAGTTCTCCGTACTTAAGTATCAAAAAGGTACATAGATAAGCCCTCACTAACAAATACCAACAATTTGCGACTATATACTTAACAGCTTAACACGTCTATAGATTACTTTGCTAGTTAACCTGACAATTTAGCATGAAAATAGTCACAAAATAGTACAGACGGATGTATGTAGTTCTATTTAATTAACGTAAATCCAATAAGTTGCTAGTTTATAATTCAAGGGCCGCATAAAGTAATTATAATATGCATAACAGAAGAAAGGCACGTGATTAAATAGAAGTAACTGGTTTTCTGGGTTGCACCGTTTTTAATTCCTTGTGGATAAGAAGACTGAGACTCATCATATCCGATTCCTAAGGGTGTATCACCAGGTAGTGGTTGATGATAACCTGTGCATATTCCCAGGGACTCGAAGCTCCCAATATTTCCATATTCCTTTTGATGATAACTTGGATTTCCGAAGTTAATCGCAGTTCCGGCACTAACTGATGCTGTAGCTGCAGAAGCTCTTGAAATCGAACAGACCGAACCCTCCACACAGTCGACTTTAGTTATTGAGCCTTCATACCAATGATTTGGCAAAGTGCAAGTAGATCCGATTCTGGAAACACACTTGCTACGTCCTGGAGACCATACCATATCGTAAAAATACCAGACTTCTTCTACTTTCTGTACACCTTGACTAATACACCCGCAAGTTCCTTCTAAGCAAAAAAGTAAACTATTTGGGTTACCGCAGTCAATATTACGGTCAGAATTAGAGACACAAGGTTGAGCGTAGCGTGGATTGTTAATTATACACTGCGCTGGAAGAAAACAGATGTAAATAGCTAGTAATTCGCATAAAATTACCCTTTTCATTTTTACGATAACAAAATTGAAAAACTGAAAATTATAAGTGTATAAATTAATTCCTAAGCTCAGAGAACCACCTCTTCACCTCCAATCTGTCCAGAATACCAACTGAAGAAAATCTTGCATAGCTTTCATAAATAACGAATTGAACACCTTATTAAGTATTCACATCCATCAGTGAGTCGGCAAGCGTCAAACAAGGAATTAAGTAGAATGCATCTCTACACATTCTTTAATGCTGATCTCAACAGGAAACGGATGTTGCTGATAAACTGCTAATCAACTGATCAACTTATTCATAGATGACTAATAGCTTCCACTTTAATATTAGAAATGAGTATGGCAGGCGAAACAACTTGTAGCTTTATGAGATTGGTGACATATTTGTTATTACGACACACTTTCCATGCTTTAACGCTCACAGAGTAATCGGTATTTTTTAAGAAATGACTGTTTTAAAAGGAAATGCTGGTACATTGGAATTTTGCAATAATTTCATCATGTTTTTAAACTAACGATAATTTACGGTTCCAAGCTTTACAAAGGAATGAGATTAGTATTGGGAAGCATATCGCCTCGTCCAATCTTTAGCAGTTTGCAGCGCTTTGTCCTTATTTCTTTTCCACTCATCAGCTACGTCGTTCGCCAAAGGATCATCCGGGTTGGGAGAGCTGAGCAAGGCCTGAACAGACAGCAAAACTGTACGCATCGTGAGTGCAGGGCTCCAAGCTTCTGGAAAACAGTAAAAACCGTAGTATATTTAATATGGATTCCAAAAAGTCAACTTCGAGACTGCTGCACTAAATAAACAGTTGTTACCTTTCAAAATGTCCAAGCAAACTCTCCCAAGCTTATCGATGTTGGGGTGAAATATCTTTGTTATGAACCTGACCTTCGGTGCAGACATCGGATAATCTTCGGGCAGAAACAGTTCCACTTTGAAGATTCCTCCGTGAAACGGCGATCCTTCAGGACCTACAAGAATCAATACACCAAAAGATCACATCAACAAACTTACATGATCGAGTTTAAATCGAGAAGTAAATTGGACTTTACCTGAAATACGAACGTGGAAATATCGTAAATTGGTCTCATCAGCAGTAGTTTCGATCCCCACAACTGGATCTTGGATCAAATTCTTCGTTTCCTTTGAAGTAATTAAAAATGATTACAAAATTCAGTCTATCATTACGGATACCAGTTTTATAAGCAAATTTTTATCTCGTTCTCGATTGTCACTTACCTTAATAATTCGTCGTGGAAGGGATTCTGAAGCTGACATCCTGGATCGCTGGAAGAAGGCTTTGATTGCCTCCAGAATAAGAATATGTGAAATACACAAATAGCGATGAAACTTTTGAAATTGGCACTAATTCGAACTTCTAGTCGGAAGTTGGAATTATTGGAAGCAGGAAACAATTTGCAGTCCGCAGCAATCGACGAGTGTTTGTTGAGTGAAGGAAAAGGGAAAATGAGAAAATCCCTCCAAACGTTGCCATTGTGATGAGGACGATATTGACGAATGGCGATGCACCAGTTCAACAGGAAAACTTTATTATTCATGGAAAAATATGTAAAGTATGCAAACAATCTCCTTCAATCAAACATTTCAATTCATTCATCATTTGCGCTGAGCACCACCATCCAACACACATTCTTATTCATCTCAACTGAGTGATAATCCGTGGTTATCATCAGTTGTGACGATAATGCCAGCGTCGATGATTTGCAGGAGGAGTCGACGCAACACACGCGCTTCGTAGGTCACAGTCTGCGTTCCGAAATTCATAGGAACATCTTGCTGCTCTTCCAGGCAATTCTTCTCTATAATCACAGTTGTGATATTCTTCCCAATGTCTACAGGATTTTGAATCAATGAGGCTTATCAGACTTGCATTAGATGAGTTAGCTTTTCCTATCGTAGAGTAATTTGCATTATCAGTTAGTATCACCTTCGCAATCCCTGAGGAAATAAATGCAATCGATCAATATGTTTTCTTGGATTGTAATGGAGTTCTTCACAATCTTTTCAATCATTGAGAGTAAACATTGTTTCGTGTAAAGCCTGAAAGTAAGGGTAATATTATACAAGATTATGGGGTTGGAATTTTAGATTAGAAATCTCAATACAAATAAAGTCTGATAAGTCAGATTGTTGGTGTACCAAGTGTCAGGGCCTAGTTTATGAGAGAGGTCATTCTCAAAGCTTTTGATGACTAGAGGAATTCCAGCATTGTACATTTTGTTGACGCAGTAGAAAGTCCCTAGGATGAGATTGAGGATACACGAGTGGAATACTTTCACTTCCGGGAATACTTGTAGAAAGCGTTTTTCCTCGAGACAAACAGCGTCGCGGATCTCTTCGCATTTGGGGTCCCGCAATCGGACGAAGATTGCACACAGATTCGCCAGAGAAATCGCACTCATGTCCAACAACTGAAAAGAAATCATACGAGTAAAGATCATAAGAATGAGATTTACTTTTAGGGATGTTTGATGTTTCTTCCGAATTTTAGAATACGAATTAGCTACTTTGTCTTTATACTTCCGCACGACCATTTCATAGAATCCAGCAGCTCCTCCAAGATTCTTGTTTTTTATGTACATCACATGAGCTACGTTGGTTAACCAACAGTCTCGGTCATTCATGAGTTCGGAGCCTTCATGGAGTATCCTCTCAACTTCTGTCAAGTCTTCTCTATCCCAGTAGATCTTCCCGAGCATCATCAAAGCTGGACCGTAGATCCTTAAGATAAAAAATCGCACGTCTTAACGATGATGATGAAAACGAGTAAACTTTATCGCAAGTTCGTAAGCATTTACCCGTCGATAATATCGTCAGACTGGTCCATCACCCGCCGGGCATCACTGCCAGTTCCTTCGATTTTAACATCAGGAATCTTTCCATTTTTAGCAAAATACGCCAATTATATTAACCATCGGATTTGTTCAGATTTAAATGTCTAGTTTTGTTGATGACATAATAAGCTTTCTTTGATTAGAAAGTACCTTGCTCAGAACCTTTTTATTTTCTTCAAGCAGTTTTGCTATGAGCTCATTGAGTATCTTGATAGCTTCCTCAGTGGAAGCTTCCAATTTGGTCAAAGCATCAAAGTAGCTTCGCATGTACTGCACAAATAACATTCATTTCAACAGTGATATTTTAATTTGACAACTGAATAGATTAATTAAACATACTGGCGACATATTCTGCGACTTGGAAACTTCGTAGATTGCCAAAAGATCTGCGATTAAGTCATACTGTTCGAACTGACCATAAATGATCAACAGATTTTGGAAAGTTTCAGGTGGACACACAGGCTGATCCAACAGGAATCTCAGTTTTCGTATACTTTCCAGAGGTTTCTCCTTTTCAAACAGGACTGCAATATTGTGCAAGGTTATTGGGTCCAAATCTTCGTCTTTCCTTGGGGGCAAACTCTTTATCGTAGTCTGAGCTGAAGTGACTACAACGTAAAAAATTCAAATTCGTTTTCATAATCATGTAACTTATTTATCAACTATTTAGCACGCAATTTCAATACTAACTTTTGCATAACTCAAGTTCAATCGCTGCTTTAAGATTCAAAGCTTCAATGCATGCTGAACTGTGAAGCGTCCTTGAGTTGGTTACTTCTGTTCTGGCTTCCAGGTCCGAATCCTCTACTGCAGAAAACGACACTCCAAGTTCTGGGTTGCTAATTATTCCTTGCATAAGAATATCTCCTATTGACATCAGAGAGTAATTGTATGGTAAAATATATCAAGGCATGACGCATATTGATCTAATTGTCTCTTGTTTGTTGAGAGAAATAAAACCTGTTAATTGAAATGAAGTGGGGAAGTCTTCAAGACGATAACTGGTCACTGCTTTGTTATACAAAAGTTGGGGGTCGTTCTCCAGCATTTTGGAGGCTTTCAGGAAGCGTTCGAACGCTCTTTCGTAGTTTCCCATCTGATTAATAAAGTAAATAAATTTAAATTTAAATAAGTATTTAAATAGTAGGTTGAGAGATTCGGTTAAATGGTGTAGTTTTAATTAAACCTTACTTTGTATTCGATGCAACCCAAACTGATTTCGGTATCCACAGGGTCGTTTTTATCCAACTTCTCGATAAGAGTTTGAGACTCAAGAATCTCCTCCGTTGAATAGTGGATTGCTGCTTTGAGCTTCATTAACTATAAAATCATAATTTTGTGATTATCCCAGTCGTAATGAAACTAAACATCAGAAAACCTTTAAAAGTAGTAATGGCTTACTTTGATCTTCAAATTTTCATCTACTTCATTACACAACAAATTGTTCACTGCTGCCATTGCATCCTCGTACATTCCAAAGTTGTACAGACTTTGAGCGTAGTTGACTTTGTAGTCTGGAATTTCGGGGTACAAGCGACATAAAGTTTCATACGTATTCGATGCCATTTCATAAGACTGGTGTTGATAATAGCAAAATCCAAGAAGAGAAAGTCCTGCTCGACTCTGCAAAATTAACAAATAAAAATCTCAGGTTTAAGTCACATTAAATTATGTCCTCATGAAGAAATGTAATAGAACTTTTTTGAAGCTGATACCTCAGGTTGGTCATCTAACAACTGCTGGAGAATTTCAATAGCCTCCGGATACATTTCCTCCTGAATCTGAGTTGCAAAACCGGATGGTTAGTTTTGTCCAATCGCTTAAAAGAATTAATCAAAGAAAGTAATGCAACTTACGAGATTGTACACGCTCTTAGTGAGCTCGCCGCGAGGAATCTCCATTGTTGGTTACCAATATTGTATAAATCAAAACAGCAATTCCGACTTTTACAAATAAAATTGCCAAAAAACTCTCTTATAGAAGGTTGTTTTCGAAATCTTTTATTTCACTTGTGCCTTTGAACCTAATTCACATTTTGTAAATAGATTTTCATTCCTAAGGAAATCGCGTAGCTCACGCTTCCAGATTCTTGTGTTTGTGCTTATTCGAAACATGAGGCTCATCGTCTTTCGGAAGAATGGTGATGGTTCGCTGCATCCGATCGATTTCAGGATGTAAGATGATGATAAAGTATACCGTAATGACATCAATGGCGAAGGAAGCAATCGCACAATACTTGATCTGTGAAACTGTTAAGGAACTTATCGCAGCAAAAGATGAGATGCAAAGAGCCAAGCCTTTATAAAAAATCCAGTACAGCCCCAAACTTGCTGATCCCTGTTCAATTTAAGAACAAGTAAAAATTATTTGTTAATTTCATAACACTTATATTGTAATTTGCGTTGACTAATTTTTTCAATTTTCTTTTTTTACCTTTTTGGCACAAATTAAAAGCATTGCAGCCGAAATTATCCTCCAAAACCCAATGACACAGATAGTTGATAAGCACCAGAGGATGACTAAATCTATAAAAACCACAATATGCTCAGGGTTACGTGAAATATTTTGAAGTAGTTTTCACTGCGAACTCAGACTTTGTATCAGGAATACCTTCCAATTTTTTATTTTTCACGATGTAGCTGTCCTTTGTGTCGAAGGAGTACAAAAATTGTGTTGGTTTTCCTTCGCGAATCCATGACCATCCACTCAGAGCTATTACGAGTCCAGACACTGTACAAAACATTTACATTTAGTACTATAATTCATTTGAAAATTAATACTATAAACTGATGCGATCAATTTTTATGAACTTCGTAAGTTTAGTAAGTAGGTAGGTTGTAATAAACTATAGACTTTACATATGACTTCCAAGAGACTTGTTATGAGAGAGGAGATTCCAAATGGGAGACCACAATCACGGCTAAGTTTCATGATGCGTTTTCAAACAGTTACGACGAACTTTTAACAGCTCACTATTTTATTGTCCAAAAGAATAACAAATTGTGTACACCAATCTCAAACCAAAAGTTGAAATGATCGAGAAAGTCTGGACATCCTTTAGTACCATTTACTTCCCAACTCCGTCTTTCCTGAACTACTGAACCTATTTCTAATTCTGTGTCATACTGAGCCTAAAAAATTTATTATCATTGTAAGCTATTTAATATTATTGAAACATTTACTCGCATAGCTGAGAAGTGGAATAATTTAGTGGAACCAATTAACACTGAATCATAAATAAATTCACGATTCCCTGCGAGTTCGTTTTGTAATATACAGTTCATGAAACAGAGTACACCTTAGGTTTTTGCTACATTTAAGGACCATGAGTTGAACCTCATATTAATAGGAGTCTGATTGATATTTGACAGATGAGATCACGCAGACTGAATTCTCGCAGAGCTGCAGAGGTAGTTAATGCATATGGAAGAGCAGGATCGTAAAAGTGCCCAGAGCGGATGGCCCTTTCATTTCTGATGCTCTTGTAATGGAGACATACGAGGCCTCAATAATCTTAGTACGTCAACTAAAAACCTTGACGGGACCTTCTTCAGGAGTTCAACTAATTGTAAGTAGTCATGACGCTGCAGCAGATGTGGGTTGTTAAAATATCACAGGTCCCCGCAGAGGAAAAGTACGGTCATGCCAAAGTACTGTCGGTTTCAGAAAAGATCGCAAATAGCAATGGCTTTACTTACACGATTCGTTTGGATCCACCTCATCGTCTTATCTTGTACGTTGGCAGCAGTTGCACCTGATTCCCAGAGAATTATTGAAATTCGCGACTATGCTATGCACCATTTAAAAAATAGAAACAGACATAAGAACAAGCCTAATCAAAACTTCGACGCACTAGATGCACTGTCCATCTGTAACCCATGTAGGGTGACACTTTATGATTCGGTTAGTACAAAACTATATATTATTAAGTTATACCATGATATCGCATTATTAACGTGTTAATGAGTAATCACACACATAAAACCCTTTGTAGGAGAGTATATCAAAGGAAACTGAGGCTGAAGAGTCTGAAAGGCTCCCACTGCTAACGATACCTTATACCCATCATGCAATAGAGCCATATATGGCTCCTGCGAGATGCAGGGCGGATGGGGGGAAGAGAGTCCTTTTAGAAATGTGCAAAACACCTTGCGTTCAAGGAAACACACTTATGTTCAAATCTTATGGAGGCAACGCAGAATCCCCTAAGAATGCTAGAAACACCTGCAGGATCAATGTTTTCAAACCTCTAGTTTATAAAACAAATGATACTGTTGAATGCGAATGTTATTGTAGTTCGCGTAATTGCGTTCCGAGGAATGAGAAATTCTGTTCCAAGGGGGACTTCTGTGAAAATTTTTCAGACTTTTTCGATGCTATAAACGTAGAAGACAGCTTCAAGAAGCAACCTTCGAAATTTACAGATAAATCTGTTGGTGTTGGATCGATTCCAGTCTTCAAGTGTCCAGGGAATCCAGACAAGATTTACGAACCGAGTGTCATTTTATTTGCTTTTGGTCATAACGTCAGAGATTCAGCTTTTGATTGTACATTAATGAAACCAGAGCTTCCGATGAAGGAAAGGTGCGTTAAGTGGAAGGAGGGGGATAAGGAAGACGTGTGCGCCTCCAAGGAATGTTATACTATGGAAGTTGCCCCTTTCCGTCAAATGAATGCCGCTCACAGGTCTCCAGACTACTTGCTGTTCCAGAAACTCTACAAGCATTACTACGCTAACAAAGAAAAATGTTCGGACATGCGGGAAGGCGTGACAATAGAAATAGAGTTCCAGCAGAACAAATTGTCAGTCTATAACATCAACCACATACCATCGTCATGTGGAGTTATAAATAAGATTGACTACGCCGGGCCAAGATTCAGCTGTGCAACTGCCCTGTGGACAAAAACTTCTGAGTCTCCTTGCTACGTGGGACTTTTGGGTCAAAGATGTCTCAACTGTTACGGCTTGCCGGGACTCACAGGGGACAAATGTCAGTTTTTCAACGAATGCAAACTTCAGTTCCACAAACGGGGCCTTCATGTTAATCTGAAACTTCCCAAAATAATTGAAGATCACGTGACGGAAGAAGGACAGAAGTGGATGAAGAATCCATGTGGAATTTCATCCAGCAGGAGCTTCTCTCAATTTATCGACGGAATATATTATATGGAGATAGAAGGCGACCTTATTCATTGCTTGCCCCGACCGAATGGAAAGTACTGTTTATGCGAACAAGGTTACCTGGATGGATTCTACAACATTTACACGGATCGAGTGATGGACCCCATTCTGAGTCCTGCTGGAAATGCGACCTACAGGAACATGAGGGACCTGAGGGACCGGTACTACATAGACGAAGAGGCAAGGAGATGGTACCACTTCTTCATTGAAATGGCTCCCTTCCACTCATACTACGGGTGTCGAATTCCAGACCCTTGCTACAAACGCTGCGGTGGCGGAACCTCTACACTAACCAACCTGGTGAACACCACCACTCCAGGATTCCAGAGTTATAAGAAGTTCACTCACGGCGCTATCGAAGTCTCAGATGATTTAGGGTGCGTCTGTACTTGTAACGACGGATATTACGGAAATGATTGCGAACACAAACTCCCGTGTAAGAAAGACCCCGACTATTGTGGTGATCACGGAACATGCGTGAATGTAGATGAAGGTCACGGGGGCAAGAAGAAGAAGGTGTGTACATGTAAGCCAGGGTTTTTTGGGAAGCAATGTGAGTCCGAAGATCTATGTAAGGTTGAGTGCAACAACAAGATAAAGAAAAAGCCGTGCAATCCGTGTCAAAACGAAGGAACTTGTGTACGAGACAAGAAAGAAGATATAAAGTTTCGTTATTCATGCAACTGTACACCGGAATTCATAGGGAAGGACTGCGAGTGTAAAAAAGGTCGAATTGTGAATAAGGAGCAACTAGAGAAATTGGATGTGGTGGTAGTGAATACGGAGGTAAAGTTTGTCGTGGAGGTAGACGTTCCTGCTGACGGTCAAAGTGTAGATTTGAAGGTGGTCTTCTCCAAGTTTGAGATAGAACCGCACGAAGCGGAGAAAAGAACAGATGGTTGTCCTCGGGGAATAACTTGCTTTCATTTTTCGAATCCATACACGACAGTGGGGGAGTACAGTGTGACCATGAACCTCATGCAATGCAAGTATTTGACCGATAATGCCACAAAGACGATCAGCGTTGTTCCTCCCAAAGGAATCCTCTGCTTTCCGAAAATTTCGCTTGGCAATGCGTAAGTGTAACGAGACTATTTTCATCATGATCTGTCTGCAGTGCTGGAACTAATAATTTTTGAAATATCCAGAGTCGACTCAATCCTAGCAACAGCCGCCCCTCCTGTCTACCCAATAAACAAGGAGATTCATATTCACAAGAAACTCGATAGCAATTGCAGTGATACCGATGTTACGGTGAATTATCATTACCAATGGATATTGGAATTCGAACGTCTGAAAAAAGGAGGGCAACATGACAAGCGTACTTTTTATAAAAATTAAATTAAAGCTTTACATTTCTTCCGACATCAGTAGGTTTGTTTCTTTGCAGAAGAAAATATGCACATCAACGAGACTGGGAAGAAACCACCCGAGAAGATTTACATATCGAGAGATCAACTCAAATTCGATGCGTACAGTCTTGCTGCAGGTCGTTACCACGTGGAAGTGCATATTTCATTGAAGATAGGAACAATTGAAGCGGAAGCAATTGCGAAAGGTTCCTTTACGGTGGAAATGCTGCCGCCAGAGATTATCATCTTCGGAGGCGAGGAAAGGTCAGTCGACGTTTACAAGGAGGTCGTTCTGGACGCCTCAAAGACTAAAGATCCCAATTATGAAGATGATCCTAGTCGACTGAACTTCAAGTGGACCTGCGAAAACTGCCCCACTGGGATCAAATTTCATTCAGGTTATTTTAAATTTAGAAAGTGTTCTTCTTTTAAGAATCAATATGGGTTGTGAATTCCTGAGATGACTGACTAAATGAGTTAATTTATCTTGCAGAAAAGGTATGGAAAATTCCTCCAGGAGTTCTGAAAGTTAACTTGACGTACAAATTCCACTTGGATGTGGAGTCTTCAGACGACCCGTTACTAAAAAGCGCACAGGATGTGATTCTCATTGGAGGTGGAGCGAATCTCCGTATAGATTGCACGGAGCAGTGCGATCTCCATGCTCCCGGACAGAAAGTCTTGCACCGATGCCACTGTGACAACTGCATACTACAACCCAACCTAACCTGGTCCTGGGAACCTGCAACGGACAGCGTGGATTTCATCGAAATTCCTGGCGAAAAGTCTTACATTAATGTTGTTCTTCCTCATGTCAAAACAGACGATGTGGCGAGAAGAGAACTCGTTTGCCATGCAGAAACTGCAGGTAGATTGATATTTGTTAATCAAAAACCGAAAAATATAATGACGTTATATGCGTTAAATTGGTTTACGTGCAGGACTGGTTGCTAAACATGAGTTGGAAGTGAGCCGTCCCCCTAAAATTGGAAAATGCTCGGTGAATCCTCTCGAAGGAATTTACTTGGTCACAGAGTTCTCCCTGGAGTGTGCAGAATTTAATAAAGACTCTCCAGTGCAGTACAGTTTCTACGCGGAAGTGGATGACAAAAGCAAGATAGGAAAACATTTGAGAAACCGTTACCTTCTGTCGCACGCGAAAGCGACTCCTGAGGCAACAAGTATTTATTTACCGGCTGGAATTCCAACGAAGCTTCTTGTACGAGCTGAAAATTCAGATGGATTGTCTAGCTTGGTGGAGTTTAGTGCTACAGTGAATCTGCCAAATCCTGTAGAACTTCCGAATATCTTGGATAAGTTGATATTGAATAGCGATTCCGTCTTGAATCGAATGAAGGACATAGGGGACTACGAAAAGGCACTTCAGATTCAATTGGTTGTGCTTCATGGGCTTCTTCATGAAGGCAGTGAGAACATCTTTAGTGGAATTGGACGTGAAAAGATCGATGCCTTACGAGCCATGATGACTGAAGTCTTTGATAAAGTTCGGCTTTTTGACTTTACAGTTCATAAACATGCGTTACTTCTTGTTCTTACTATTGCCACAGGTAAACGATACTATGGAAGTTAGCGGTGAGAAATCTATCGAGCAAACAGTGAATACGATGTACTTGTGGTACAAATGGGACGAATCTGCAGACTCTGTTGATACAAATTCAGAAGTTCTTTTCCAAGCTGCCAGTAGGTTGGCTAAAGTAATGACAGAGAAAACAGAGCTCTCAATTCCTCAAGAGACGGTGGAAATTCTTGCCCGTGCTGGAACTGATGCTTCAGCCAGAATCCTCAAACAGTCGGCGAGGAGAGGAAATGAATTACTTTCGATGGAGAGAATTCGTCTAAGAAATGAACGCCTTCTGACAGACTATGACGAGGAGGACGAGATTCAGCGAGATTATTTCGGTGATGCTCATGGATTGGACGAGACTGTGGAAGATGGAGGATTTTCAGATGTTGACCAATTCACTTCTTCGGATGTGCAAAAGGTATTCTTGTCGGAAAAGTGGATAAACCAAGAAATATAAAGTGAACGTTTGCTGAATAATTTTATTATTATAATCTAGTTCGCTGTAGTCTCTCATCGCGCGATGCGTAGCTTGGAGCATTTCCTCGACGCTGTGGGGACTCGACTTTCTGTTGGTGAGAGGTTCGAAGAGAGGACGGATGACGTAGCTGTTTCCAGTTATGCTTTCATGAGTGTCAATGAGACAGGTTTGCCTATCAACGTTACAACCGCACAGGACGAACAAGTCCAAATTCAAATATCTGGGAGTTTGTCAAGTATCATGGCCGCCCGTGAGATAAAACACGCTGAGATTCAAGTGATTGAATCCAAAATCAATCCTTTCTTTGACGACGGGTCGGCGATTATCTCCACTCCCGTCGTGGCTTTGCATATCAAAGATGGAACTCCAGGAGGAGACCGCTCACTCATCACTTTTGACGAAGTTCGCAAACCATTCGAGCTGCGGATGCGCCTTACGCCATCATCCCAGGAATTCATTCAAGCATCTAAGATATTTAGAACAGAGGAACTACTACCTCTCGACGTATTTGATGAGTCAGATAACGAACCGATAGGCATCATTCTAGCTCACAATACTCGATGGACAATAACTTTGGTCGACCATCCGACAGGAATTGAATTTTCTGTGAGAACTCTGCACCCTTCTAAATCAATGGATGTGGGTTGATTGCTCCTTTCTCGTATACTAATAGGTTGCGGTGCTCAAAGACTACTGGCCTCAGAAACACGACTATTGCGATCCAATACATTCAAAAGTTCTCAACGTTGAGAATAAATACTCAGCTACTTTCGACTCGGAGCCGCTCGGGTACAATATATTTGATAATAAAAATGCTTTTACTTTTACACCTGACTCGTTTAATAACACTGAGCTAAGGTTTCCTGAAACTCATTCTCCAAACAATCGAACCACTTTTAGGCTGAACGAAGAGCCAGAGGAACGCTTGTTGACGTATTTCATTGGAATCTACCCGTACGACGTGGCATCGACAGGGCTGCACAGGCATGTCAACTTCACCGTCTCCCTCATGAGAACAAGTTGTGTCTTTCGAGACGAAGATAAGAAGATTTGGTCGGAGGTAGGATGCGTTGTAGGAAAGGACTCGACTCTCACCGCCCTTCATTGCATTTGTGACCACGCTAGTATTTTCGCAGGAACTCAATTCGCCATTCCCAACTCGATACCATCTTTGAGTATTTTTGAGTTCGATTATGAAGCGTTCAGTCGCAATCCTGTGGTCCTCGCCACAGTTTGCATCCTTCTTGCTCTCTACATTATCTTGATGGTGATTTGCTGGATCTTCGATAGGCTGGAGAAGAAGCGTCACATAGGAATCACCATCATGGCTGATGTCGCAGGAGATCCAAGTCAGAGTTACTACTTGATTTCGGTGAGAACAGGTAAGACAAAAATAGTAGTTTTTAAAAATTAAAATAAAATCTAGTAGTATTCGGTGCAGTAATAACATCCATGAATTTCAGACAGCAGGTTTGGAGCTGGAACAACTGCCAGCGTGTGCATACAGATTTACGGCACGAATGGACGGAGTCAGGTAGAAGTCATGAAATAGTCATTGTACCTATTTTTTGCTTCTGGAATTCCGAAGTTGGTCTAAGGTATAAAATGTTCTTTTTGTCTTGAATTCTTGAATGATCAGGTTTTCACGCTAAAGGAGAAGGAAATGCCCGTATTAAATCGTGGAGGTTCCGACATTTATCTCGTAGCGTCAAAGAAATCCTTGGGGGAAATAGAGAAGATTCGAATATGGCATGACAATACTGGGATATCCCCAACGTGGTTCTGTCGTCGTGTGGTTATAACTGACGTGCAATCCAGCGTAGATTCTTATTTTTATGTTTACCGATGGCTCCACGTCTCCGGAAGTGAATCGACGGTGGTGTTCGAGCAGAATGTGGCTAGTGATGCAGATCATACAAAGTTCAGTCGACGTTTCAAGGAGAACGTGTCTGACCAACTGGACAATTCTCACTTGTGGTTGAGTATCCTGAGATTCCCTGCCTCTAGTCGCTTCACACGGTGTCAGAGGCTCACCTGCGCCTTTGGAATCCTCGCATCTTATCTTATCATGAACATCATGTTCTACGGAATCGAACTTCAGGATGCAGGTTACCTGATATTAATTGTTATTTGAATGCATAAATGGGATGCGTTTTATTTAATTCATCTGTTTTCGTAGATGACCTGTTCGGTTTGCAAACTTACATTGTGGCTTGCCAAATGTCACTGCTGTCAGCTCCCTTTGGAATTATTCTGGTTGAGTTATTCAGGTGAAAACAAAATGAAACTGTGGAATTGTGTTCTAGTTTTATAAAAATATATTTTTTTTGAATTTACAGGAGAATAAGGCAGAGATATATTCCCACCTTGATCATCTGGAGGAACATGGAAATGAGAAGGCGACTTCAGGAAACCGAGGCGACTATTTTTATCCCACAGCAGAAGATTGCGAAGGAACCTGTTCATAGATACGCAGCGTTCGGAGACCATAACCAGACTATGATGGATCGAGTGACTTCTGCAGCAGACCGAGCAGATTCTGATGCGTCGAGTAACTTCTCTATTCCGTCGACGAACATTGAGGATCTCGAAGCATGGCTGGAATTCGACGTTGCTCCAAAAATGGCCAGTGGATCTTTCGACAGGACAATCTTAGCTCGACGGGTGGATGAAGGTGTGGCTTCTGATGTGAATGATCATATTGCTCTTGGTAGACTGGGACTCATTCGAGCAGTGCGAGCTATGGATCCTTCCAGCTTCGTCTTTACAGGCGACAACTCCATTCCAGAAGTAGAGAGACTAATCGACCAGGAGATTAGAGACCATTTAGACTATAGTCGACGTCCTCAATCTCTGAAGAACTTTACTTTACCACCTGACATGCTTCCTGTACAGAGCATCCCGGATTATCATTCTGCTCATCAACAATCCGTCTTTCAAGATGAGGATTTCTTCTCTGACGAAGAAGAAGTAGAAAATACTCAAGAACCTGTAATTACATCAACGCAACCTGAGCCTCAAACGCTGACGTTTGAAACCTGTAAAATGGCACCTCAAGCCAAAGCGATTTGTTACCTTCCATGGTGGTTCATCTTCATCGCGTGGTTCTTAGCCATTGGAGTTATTGTCGTTTGCCTCTACTTTACGTTACTTTATGGACTTGCTTATGGCTACGAACGGAGTGTTGATTGGCTTTTGGGGGTCGTTCTTTCATTCTTCTTGAGTCTCCTCATCGTCCAGCCTATCCAAGTGTTTATAGTGTCTTTCCTCATGACTATTTTCTGTCGAGTAAGAAATCTATCTGGATAGAATCTGTCCATGTACAACGAGTGAAAATAATCATGTCTGATTTGTAGTCGAAGCAGTGGAGCATTATTCAAGAAGAGAGATTTCAGGTTCTCATAAAAGACCAAGATGACTTAACGGGCAGGAAGCCCTTGGAATTCAGGTTATTTCAACCGTCAAGGAAATATGCTCCTCTATCTGGACACGAAATACTGGTGCAGATTGCCTTGGTGTACTAATTGTTTGTAATTTGATTGCCTGCTAACTGCTATCTTTTTATTTTGAAATTTTAGAGACTTAAAGTGAAAGCCAGGTCTCAAGAACGACTAAAGAATGGAGTTGTCAAGTTGCTCTTTTACCTTCTTCTTTTGATTCCCTTGAGCGTGGTCGCCCATTGGGGACAAAACAGAAATGTACAAGATTTTGTTACCATTCATCACCTACAGATTCTGTTGCGTTTCTGTTACGCTGAATTGCTTTCCTTGCTTGCAGAACTTCCTTTTAGTTGAGAACTTGCGCAACTCATTGCAACTGAAAGATGGTCAGGCGTTCCAAGCAGTAAACAACAACGACGAGTAACTTTCTAAGATAACATTAATTTTTAAACAAATGCCATCAAGTCATCTATTCAGTTTTTATGTGTGGATTGTCGTTACTTTTGTTTTGCAGTTTGCATAAATATATAAAAGATATTTTAATTCCTACTTTGCATCCCGAGCGGTTGTACAATGACGCTAGGATAGTGCTGAAACCGTACGATCCTGTGTTCCTTCAGGATGGGCAGAACATTCTTGTTGGAATAGCGAGGATTCGACAACTGAGAGTGGTGGAAAGTAAGTCTGAGGCCCATTTCTAAATGTTCAGCGCAAATAATTCATCGCGATCTTTTGTGTTTTTCTAGGCCCATGTCACCTTCCAGCGTACAAGTGCTATGGAAAGTATTCCATAGACAAACAGGACACAGCTTCCTACAATCAGCATTGGGTGGAAAAACCTGAAAGTGACAAAAGCATGTTCCAGAAAACTAACGACGTCTGGAAGTTCAATTCCGTTGACCAGCCTGCGGAGCCAAAGAAAGGGGAGTTTCCGTTCGTACCGTCGATGGTGCAGCGGGGAGACCTCGGAGTTTACTACGGAGGAGGTTATGTCGCTGAGTTAGGACGGAAAACTCGGGAGTCAAAGAGTGTTATTCACTACCTGACAGTAAATAATTGGATTGATGAAAGAACACGCGTTGTCTTCATTGAATTCACCATTACCAATCCCAATGTTCAAATCTATACGGACGTCGTATTAAAGATTGAAATGGGTCCTTCACAAGCATTCGAATGCAGCTATAATGTACGGGACGAAGGGCTAAATATGAGATATTTTTAAACCCGATAATATTTAAAAACTTAATTTCCTCGATCTTGTTGCAGATGCATCCGGTGACGAGGAAGCTTTCCCGAACTGATGATGAAGGAGAGGATCAAACTCACTGGCTGGAGATCTGCTATGTGGCCATTTTCGTTTGCACTATCGTTTTGATTCTCACCTTTATTAAGAATATCATCGAGTTCCCCGACTTGAGTCGAATTGTGTATCAGATAGGCTTGTGGGTGGATTTCGTAACGATTATTGGGCTTTTCGTTTGCCTTGGGTTGGCTGTAAAGGAACATCTCGTGTTCTTCGACGCGTTGAAGCTAGTCGACGACATGAAAGTTAATCAGTACATAAATCTGCAGGAACTCGTTTATTGGAGTGAAATGGAAACAGCTGCCTTCAGCATTCTACTCTCTATCTGCTTCTTCAAGATTTTCAGGATTCTCATTCATATTGATGAGCGTTTTCGGGTGATGGCTTTAACTTTGAAGATGTCAGGGAAAATGTTGGGAGCGTATGCAGTTGTCCTGTTCATTGTGCTGATTGCTTTTGCTTCTTCGGGACACTTCCTCTTTGGGAATGAAATGAAGGAGTTCCGGACTTTCGGACACAGTGTTGTTTCGCTAATTGATCAGGTATGTATTTTGGTTTTGAACTTTTCGCAGTGTCCAATAGTCCAATAGCTTACGAACTTTTATTCAATGTAAACTGTGTTCCTCTTTACAGATAGTCAGTGTGGACTTTTTTGAAGAACTGTCGAACTACAATCGTTTCCTGGGTCCTATTTATTCCTTCCTTTTCGGATTTCTCGTGGTCTTCATGTCCATGAACTTACTCATCGCAGTGCTGAGTCAAGCACACTACGAGGCTAAGTTGGTGTCTCGAGAAGGACGTGAACAAGATTCTTTATTGGGGAACGTGTGTACAGTTGTTGGAGATTGCTGTTCACAAGCGAAAGAAAAAACAAATGTAAAGGGAAAACCAATGTTTGAGCTACAACCACATCGGCTTGAAGGAATGAAGAAGGAAACTCTGAAGTTCCTGGAAGATAATCTCAAGTCTAGTAAAGTTCGGAAGCTGAACGAGATGAAGAATCACATGAACTCTATTCTTAAAGGGACAGGATTTCGGATGGTGAGCAACATCTGCAGGCGAAGGAAGGAGGAGCAAATCAAGGAAGCGGATATTAATAAGATGCGCCAGGTTACAGCAGACTTTCTACGAAAGAAACTTGGAACTGAGATGACAGTGCAGGAGTTCAGAACGTACGCCGATACGAACAGGGAGTACATGAATTTGCGGCTGCAAAAGTTGGAGGATCTTTTGGAAATCGCTAACGAAAGACTTAATGAACTACTCGACGTGCCGAGGTGGAGTTAGAAAATAATAACATTGGTTTAGAATGGTTTGCAGTAAGTTGGTAGTTGATAGTCAAGTTTCTTGATGGTATCTACTTCCGGAATGGGTAATCTTAACTTAGTTATAATGGTTCATACATAATTGGCTTCCACTAAATTCAGTAATGAGTTTTTGGCTTTTAAATTTTGATAATTTTTGTCAAGGTGCAAGGAATTCTGGATTAGATATCAACTAAAATAAGTTACGGCAATCCATTGTCAGTAGTGCGTAGTTCGTCGTTATAAAATAGTGAAGTAAGTACAACTATTAATAATTTGCAATTAGCCTCCTGGTCATGTAAGACTTTAAGATTAATGATGCCTGTTCCTGTTAGAATACATTAGGTTTTATAGTGGGCTATATCTTCTATGTAAATCACGTCGTATATTGCGGAAGCTTCCCATGCTCAATTTTAGAATTTTACGAGTCTTTTACTGTCATCTCTAATAATTAAGTGAGCAAGCAAAGTTCTGCACTTCATTCTTAAGTGCAGCACTACACACAAGCCAGTTAAGATGGCCATCCAGATTTTCAAGATCGAGAAAGACTGTGGAATTTCGATTAAAAAGTTAGGATGGGCAACTTGCACAGCTGAAGTGATATGTAAGTCCCTTCGGTATCAATTATTTTCTTATCTGTCCTAGTTTCTTCGAAAGATTTCCATTTTTCGATTTTTGGTTCCACTTTAGTTTCTCTTGTGATTGTAACACTAACCGTATATTGCTGGTTCGTTAAGGATGTACCGTCTATTTTTATATACTATCCTAAACCAACGGACACTGAAGAAATTCGTCATCGCAGTCTCGAAGGTAGTTTTTCAGATATTAAGTTTTCATTCAAAACACATTTTCATTAAATATACACATTTATTTTCTCAATTTCGCATTAAGGGTGCATTTTGTCTTGGTCTTTTACAATTCTGTTGTGTCTCTGTCTCTGGCGGCTCGTATCTTCAGTGATTCTACTGTTCGCTTTCAAAAAGGTATCAAACCGTACTAATGAATACTCTATTTTACAGCAAAAAAGCAACAAAACTCCAAAACGTGATTCCCTCTATTCATGTTTCAGAATTCTGCTTTTCTGATTCAATACTGGATCGCTTACAAGATTTTTATCTTGATCATTTCAATATTTATTGGAGTAGTCTCATTCACTTCTCCCATACTGGCTCCTAGTGCACTCCTATCTTTCACTGTGGATTTCTTAACGTGCTACTTCATTGTGAATATACACCCCCAAATCGAAAATATTGCAAAAGGCCATTCGCTTTCATTACACAAACCAAAATCAACCCAAGATACCTTGCAGCTGCACTCTTGAATTTATTGCTCTTCAAACATGATACAAAATTTAGTTGTTTTTAGTATAGTAGATTAAGAATGTAGTTTGTATGTAGTATTAATGAATGAGGAGGATCCCATATAAAGCTTTTGAAAGAGAATCACCGATCTTCCATACAAATGTAAGATTCCTTGCAATCAGACCTGAGAGATTAGGAGAAACTTCCTGTGGTGAGAGCTACAACAGTGAAACGATATTCAGTCGGGTCACGCTCCATACGAGCACGGCAGATCTTAGCTGCATCCTAATTACAAATTACATCATACTGTTAGCTTTTTAACGACCCAATTTTAATATTCCTATCAGAAAGCTAGGAATGTACCTTCAACAAATTGTCAGCGGTAGTTGGTCCGTGGTTAATTGGAGCGGGTCGTCGCCGCCTTCCATCCAACTCATACAAATGGCCATTTTTATGCACGAATGCAACGAAATGAGTAACAAGTCGTTCATCCTGACTCGGAGGCGCAGTTTGCCCTTCCGCAGCAACCTCCTCATGAACAGTCGCGATTTCGTTGAAGTTCGTAAGTTTTCTTCCTCGTTCGTCAGCGTCCATGTCCTTCGTAGACTCCAAGAATTTGTGCAAAATGCTTCCTTCTTTTAACTTCACTCTAGAATGTTTCCGTTCGGACTCATTTATTATCGTAATTACAATACAAGCGCTATTAAAATAGTAATAGTGACTTACTGTTCAGCGTTGTTAGCCAATGCATGCATGACTCCAATGGTTCCGCAAGCGTTGTGAATGAACTGTGAAATAAAAAATTAATTACATCCGTTCCAAGTCTTCAGTAATTGTCACAATCGATTTTACAATACTTTGCAATAGTTTGTGCAAATAAATTCATCTTACTTGCTTCACGTAAATCAAGTCTTTAGCCGCCGCCGCTGATTCACTGTCTTCAGCTTGCTTGTCTTGTTCTTTGCAGAAGATATCGTACTACAGGGATTCGGAAACCATTACATTTCGAAAATGAATACTAACTTAACACTTTTTAATGCTAGGCACTATACGCTTTCGGTGATGGGGAAAAGAAGAATAACTGCGAGGACTGGCTGAGGAACCATCGCCAGGGACTCATCATCCAATGCAAACACATCCACCCACTCCCCCACAGACGCTCCGAGTTGTTGGCTGTACTTAGTCATCACCTGAAACAATTTTCGAAACAAATTTTAACATAAATTGGGTAATACCCGGTTTTCATCAGTAATATCAGTATGTTCTAGTTGGTTCAGTTTAATTACCTCAGGGTTCGATTCCAAAGGGACCCACCACAATTCT
>JAQGAD010000394.1:0-40995 GCA_034696625.1 Isotomurus palustris | reverse complement strand
TTGGTCTTTTGGTCTTTTGGTCTTTTGGTCTTTTGGTCTTTTGGTCTTTTGGTCTTTTGGTCTTTTGGTCTTTTGGTCTTTTGGTGGTGGTGGCGAAGTGTTTGTCTTGAGACTGATTCTTGTATCGGGGCGAATGGAATAAATGTGAAAAGGAAGGATTTGACGTGTGGCCGGAAATTGAATGATTGATTTATGGATTGTAATTTGTAGAGGGAACAAGGCTACCTGAGTCACACACACACACACACAGACACTTCTTAAGCTGAGAGCTGAGTTAGTAAAGGAGGAAGAAGAACAAGAAGAAGAAGAAGAAGAAGAAGAAGAAGAAGAAGAAGAAGAAGGAGATAATTTTGGAAGTCTCAATGGGGAAACACCATTTCCCCTCGTTGGAACATCGCGGAGGTCCTCCCATCGACTATTCCACAGATGCCATCATTTATGTCACCGTAAGTTGTCTTCGACGGTGTGGAGCAATTGCGAATTCAACCTAAACGCTTTGCTTTGTCTCTTTTAAACACGTCCTCCGAAGAATCTCCGTGTCGACCTCCTTCCTTCCTTTCCTCCTTTAAGTGTGACGCGATTTATATTTATGCAAAAATCACAACCCACCTACCTAGTCACTCGAAGTTTGCATGTTAATGTTGTCCCTTGTGACGTTCGCTTGGAGGCCCAACGGGAGAAAGACTCTCGACTTATCCTTATTTGCGCCTTTATGGTTCAACGGAGAATTTCATTAAAAGGGAAACGCATTTTAAATATTTATTCTGTGATGGAGTGTCTCCATTGTTTCGTATTTTTATGGCCTCATCGACTTCCATTAGAACTATTCATGTGCGTCTAAAGTCTAAAGTCTTGGAAGTCTCTTAAAGTCTTGGATGTTGTTTAGAAAAAGGGTGAAGAGGCTTTTTCACTTGGGCTCCTGCTTTTGTCGTGCTTTTATTTTCGTGGAAATATTTGAGCGTTAAAACTCATAAGCTAAATGTGTGGGTGTGGATTTAAAAGGTTGGGCGTTTGAAACCGCATTATGTAAATTTATGGAGTAGTACTGAGAAGGGATCGAGTCGAATGAAATGAGAGGCAGTTAAATTATTGTGGGGCATTTGTGAAGCATCGTCGTTATTTTCAATATTTATTCGTAGGTCACTTGTTCTTATTCGTGGCTGGGAGTGTAAAGGAAGCGTGGAGGATTTGTTCGGGAGTAATTGAGGGAAGAGATAAAATTTAAGGTCAGTGGGGATTCTGGGGATATAGAGACAATAGAGATGATGCAGAAGAAGACGAGACAAGTTAAATTAGAGGGGATGAGGAGAGTCGGATTAAGTTGGGAGTGAGTGCATGTTTCGGGAATTTAGTTCCCGTGTAGCAGGTTTGGTTGGAGCAATTTTGGAATTTAGTGGGAGTAAATGAGATTTGGGTGGTGGAAGGATGGGAGATGTTTTTGTCCTAAAGAACTGTGATGAGTTAAATAGAAGGGAAGAATGAATGTAGGCTGCTGAGCATTTGGCATTTATCGACGTATTCTTTTGTTGTGCGGCGGACTCATTGTCTCGTGGGAATGATCATCTTAGGAGCCCAGCTCCAACAATTGTGCGTGTTGGTGAGATGAACCGTCTGCCAAAGTGCAGAGGTCCAGTTTATGTGTACCTGTGTACGTGATGGAGGAGACTTATTATATTGTGTATATTGGGGGAGTGTGATATTGTAGCGGCGTTGTTGTCACCTTTAATAAGCAGGACTGTCGCTTAAGCAGAGCTTCGTGGAGTATATTTAATATTATTGACTAAGTCTCTCGCTCTGAGGGATTTAGCTGGAATAGCTGGAATAACTTTCTTTGCACTGACTACAAGTCTACTTATCTCTTTAGTTCGCAAACTTTGTTCTCTCTCTCTCTTTTGCCTGTTTTTGGACTGTTTTAGGTCAGCAATGAGTTGGGATTAAAGTTAGTGAGTCACCCATCCATGCATCTTGTGTCCTCCCTCCCTTAAACTAAATCTTATGCATTTTGGTGGGTTTAAATTTTTATGGGTCGAACCTCCTCCTTTTTAGGAGTTAAACCTCGTGTGTAGGAGTGTAATTAAATTTGGTGAGGAATAATCGATTGTGAGATAGTTGTAGACATGTTGGATGATTACGTGAAGACACTTTTGGCAGAAGAAGAAGAAGAAGAAGAAGAAGGTGAAGGTGGTCTAGTTTTTATGATCGGAAGAATGTGTGTGTGTGTGTGTGTGTGTGTGTGTGTGTGTGTGTGTGTGTGTGTGTAGCATCTGTTCAGCCTGGAGGAAGGAAGGAAGAAGGGAAAGATTTATGGGAGTTGATATCTGAACATTTTGTGAACATTTTGTGAACATTTTGTGAGCATTTTGTGAGCATTTTGTGAGCATTTTGTGAGCATTGTTGTGAGGAATGAGGAATATCGTTTGAAAGAGTCCAACTCTGCTGCTCCTCTCATTTGTCTCCATGAAATAGTCTTCCCTTCTGGCGACGGACCCATTCACTCGACCCCACCTTCTCCCTATTCTACTTCTCTGTCGAAATAGATTCTACTTTTATTGGCACGAGCAGAGGACAGAGGATGGGGATGATGATGAGAGAGAGAGAGACTGTGGAGAAAGTCTTGACTGGAAGTCGTGCCTGGAATTTCTATGGTCGGGTGGCTGGCTCCCTGTGACATGGGACGATAGAGATTTGGTCACTATTAGAATAAACTGCCACATGGGCGAACACAAAGGCTCATCATTCCCTAGTTGCTTCATTTCATTAAATGTTGATTGATATCTTCCATCACGCACGACGAGCCTCGACGGGCGTCCTCAACGTGTGCAAATAAAATTCGACCTGGACGGATGGACGGATGAGGTTGCGTGTGAGTAGCCAGTTGTGTTGTGTTGCGAATTGCGATTAAGTTAATCAAGGGGAGATACACAGGGAGGGATGATAGGAGCGAAGTGTTTAACTTGAATGAGGTCAAAGGTTGAATGTGGGGGGTTGTGCGGTAGGAGGAGGTCAAGGATGAGGATGAGATGGTGTGGGGTGGTGCATTTAATCCTTAATTCAACATCAAACGTGATTATGAAAGTGATTAGATGAAGCTGAGAGTTGGGTGGGTGGGGTAAAATAAGACTACCCGGGTGGATGGATGGCTGGAGGTCATTTAGATTAGACGGAGTATGGATGGATGGAAGGGTTGGGAGGAGACCTCGTTTAACTGATAGTCCCTGGGTGAAAGTAACACTTATTACTCTTCCACGTTGTTCGACAACATAAATATCGTTTAGAAAGCACTAGGAGACTTTATAGGAGACTAGGAGACTTGGTGGAAGTCACAATAGAGACACGTACACAGAGTGTGTGGGTATATTTGTAATCCTGTTTGATGGGTTTCCTCACCATTGACTTGCGTGTCGACTTGGACTTGAGATTCCTTTGAGGATGGGACTAATCATTATTTTATAGTCCGCAGCACAACTTAAGTTGTACTGTTGGTTTCAATCTAAATTATGAAGAGAATAAGAGAAGTGGAGGTGAGTACAATAATAATAATAATAATAATGTAGCTTAAGGAGAGTTGGAGAGAGAGTAAAATGGATAATAATGAGACTGAGGAATCTAATAATAATAATAACAAGTTGAATTTCCGGTTTTGTACTGTTGGCTGCATGTAACAAAGTAGGTTATAATAATAATGAGTTGTACTTGGGTTATCATTATATATATAAGGTAATATTAAAAGGAGCCTTTGAAGTCTCTCTCTCTCTCTCTGGCCAATTAATCCTGAGATGAAGTTGGACGACCAATAAGTTTCTTCAAAGCGTTCTTAAGGAAGAAGAAACCTTATTGAGTTTATATTAAGTTGAGGTTAAAGTTTGTGTTTGTGGTGAAAGGTAATCTGTTGTAGCGAGGCGGACGAGACGGACGAGAGGGATTTCTAATTGCAAGAACAAATAAGATCCGGACAGACGGGGGGGGGAGATGACGTTAAAGTCAATTGAGTTCAAAGAAAAGTGTAAAGTTAGTTTGGATCAAATTATAACTTGAGGGGAAGCTATAGACTGAAGAGTGTACAGGGTTGACTGAATGATTTCTCCCATCTCACTCCATGATACATTAATACGGAGAAGTGTGTATATAAATGAGTTATTATTGGGAGAGAGAGAGAAGAAGCGACTGTAGTTGACTTTCTTTGGAGTTTGTGTGATTGTGTGTGTGTTTCTTGGGTGGACGTAAAAGAGAGGAACATTTCGAAGTAATTTGTGACTTTTTTATTCACCTCGTGTTGTGGAGGGAGGAGGCTTGTGGAAACGGCTGGAAACCTCTGCTAATTAAGTTGCGAGGACTTTCATTCTTCCCACATGCATTTCACATTTTAACTCTCATAAAAGCACTTTGCCGTGTACAGTCTCCTCTCGGACTACACATGCAACGGTGACGATCAAAGTCTACATACTCCGTCTCCATGTGTGTGTGGGGGTTTCAAAGAAAAAGCGAGTCGAAAACAACTTTTAAGTCCCTATTTTTTCATGATACAAACGTATGTAGTGTGATTAACTTAATCAAGAAGTTTATGATCCCGTGATTAGCCTTTATTTATGCTCGGCCCGGTGAAAAACTTACGTAACTCTACAACTCTCACCTTCTTCATTGGAGGAAGTTTATTAGACTGCTTTGCATTCACCTTTAAGCTTCCTCTGATTTTCATTTTTTGCTTCCTTCAGGTGAAAGTAACCGAGAAAGATTCGGCTGGGCTGTATGATTCGTACAGGAACACTTTTAATGGGTAAATAAATCAACTCTCCGTCCATGAACTTGCCTACAAGTACAAAACAGACTTTGGAGTTAGAACAAAAGATAATGATCGCTTGTACTCTCACCGTATGCGGCCTGCAATGGCATTTAGTGCTGCTGCTGCTGCTGCTGAGTAATTGAGAAATTGCAAGAAACTCCACAAGGAAAATTATATTGAAATAATTGCGTGTTTTTAACTTATCGCCAAGAACGAGAAAGCTTTTTGTTTCCAATCTTTTTTATTCTGCTTTAATATCAACATGAATTTTTCTTCCTCCTTCCGTAGATGTGTTATAAATCTCCGCCTGTGCTATCCACCATTAAAGAAATATGAAATGTCGAGTCGAGTGGTGTGCAGTTATACAACTATAAAGCAAATTTGGCTTATCTTAATTTTTCTCTCTAAGCTCTCGGCTTTCTTTCGAGGATATGTAGCTGAGAAAAACGTACAGGTTTTAACGTACAGTGGCTGGGCGAGGTTTAAGTCATCATTACTCTTGTGTGTGGATTATACGGGTCAGCAAGTGATCAATCATGTCATAAACCAAGTGAAAGAATGAATTAAACGATTGCGGAAAATGAAAGGGAAGAAGAACTAATTCGTATATTGGGAGGAATGCTTTTTTACTGGAGACCGCACTGCATTGCTGAGCTCCTTAAATGATAAGAAAAGTGTTATTGGTTTGTTTTTCATGAAAGAGAAGAAGAAGAAGAAAGAATTACACAGGTCAGTTGTAAAAGTGTCACAGGGAAGGAGATATTGGTATTAAGGTATTTTGCACGGTGAGTGTGAGAAAGGCGTTGTGGGAGAGAAAAGTGTTGATCCGGTAAATTATGGCTTTTAAGCACCTTGAACTGAATCTCTTCGAAGGATTAAGGAATATTGTATTTCTAAGAAAATTCAGTCAGGGGATTATCGTCTGATTTCAATATTGAACGTGTCATGTCATACTTTAAAATTCCACCGAAGCCATCAAGTCTACTTTGTCCGATGGACTTTCTATATTGTTCATGAACTTACCTGTTCCCTTGTGTATTCCTCCCACTTAACTCGTACCCAGCTGAAGGTGACAATGACAAGCAAACCAAAAGAGTTTCAAAGTGTCATCTCTTTCTTCCATTCAAGTTCTTGTACAAGCTTCTGTATACAAAAACCCGTGATTTAACAGGCGTGAAATGAATACGAAACGTAAGTATTAAGCTTGAAGAATAACGCTTGCTTCTGTATTCTATGTAATTCAGCGCTTCGGAGTTGATTTTGGTGTAGGGATGGAGTGGATTAGTTGATTTACTGCACTGAACCGCATGTTACGCAAATACTTTATATTCAGATCAGCATTTAATGTAGACTTGTTTAATGTTATGCTGATACTGACTGGCTAATCCAGTGAGATTAGCGTTTCTATTACAAGTTTAGTTGGTTGCATGGAGCACCTAAAGTATTGCAGTTTGATAAGAGACAAAAAGAAAGTGAACACAACAATTCCAGACAAACAAAAAAACTGTCGATACAAAGAAAACGAGACTTGCTATTAAATCCCTCACGGTCACAGTCCCAACCTCGATAGATGACAGACAGATAAAAAAGTGGTAATTGTTTTTGCATTGCATTTTCACTAGTGGCAAACATTGATATTTGGTTCTTAGGTAAAGACCAACTAAAGTGATTACGTACAACGTAGCCTTTACATCACGTAACAGTTCTATGATAAAAATATCTTGATTTACCACTCACCCTTTGTGACAGGGCTGATTTGCTAATTACCTTTAATATTTAGTTTTGTGCTTGGAATTATAATACCGAAGCATTTAAGCAATTACAGTATAACAATAGCAAACAATAATTACCGAACAATTACGATTAGTATATTAAGATTTAGTTTCTGACATTGATAACATATTTGTAACGCATGTCACCGCTTAAAAAACAGATTTTTGTCTCCTGAATCGCTTTCATGTTTCGTTAGTCTGAATGAACAAGTCTTTCACCACTAGTGAACTCTCTTAACTTGTAATGGTATGCAATGTAGCTCATAAACAAATTATTACGAGGATCTTCCCTTAAATGTGGTGTTGTCATTTGTTGCTGGATGCCCTTGTGCCTTGTGAAGTGCACGTGTGATTGTTTTAGAACTAAGAGTCTTTCAACTTTATGGTACTGAAATGCATAGCTAATTGTAAAACGAGGTAACATGCTCACAAGGACAGAAGTACAACTATACATTTCAGTTTTTCTTACCGACCATCTCAATTTCAATGTTTTCCATGTTTCATAAATAATATAAATATGCCCTTTAAAACAAAAATTTTTAAAGGTTGATGGCAAAACTTGATATTATATACTTTTGAAAAGGAGGGTTGTGGTATAATAGTAGTAGTAGTTCTCTAGTAGACTTAAAAGAGTACGTTTTGAAAACCAGAAACGTATAATATATTTTAGTTGATAGAGCAAGTGGGCTTGTGTGTGTGTGTGTGTATATAAAGGCCTGGGCACTTGGACATGTAAAACTTGTAAAAGGGAACTTCATTGAAGACGAGTGAGAGGGTAGAGAGAAGAGAGTGAAGAAGACTGTCTGTCAGTTGTTGTCGGGAGCCTTTAAATGTTTAAATCCTTCTTTCTTCTTCCTGTTCCGGAAGTGCAGGATGGAACGACAGCTGCCTTCGTTTCGAAGGAGGAATAAGGAACCGGAGTTCATGTGTTCTTCTGATACAGCGAGAGACTTTACTGGGCTTCTCTCCTACAAGTCCACAAGACGCATTCCTCCTCTTTTAGTGACATTAGATCCGCTTGAGCACATGAATAATATGGAGCACAAGTTAATACAAAGTATGTGTAAGATGATCACACACGAGCTTCTTCTCAACAAACGAAGTGTGTGTGGAGGAGACTTGGATTTCCATTGAGCATTCATTAAAAGACCGAGCAGGGGCAATAATAAAATAATAATATTACACAGCAGATTAGTTTTTGAAGGTAGATTAATGGATTAAGTATTCATTCATTGAGCACAGTGCATTCACAATTATTCATGAGTTGAATTAGTTTTGTTCATAATATGAATCTAGAATTTTGACAAAATGAATACAAATTTTGATGTGAATTTAAAAGGGCTCCTCTAATAGACGAGACCCCTCCTTCGTTAATAATTACATATTAAATGAGCTGTTGAATAGGAAGGCTGGCTGAGTATTTAGGGAGAGCTAGAGATTCATTCACGACAGATATTCATCTGGAGGATCATCCCCAGGGGTTGTGTACGATCCAGTGTATTTCAGAATTGCTGTGTCACATTCAGGCTTTTTTGAAATCACAACGTCAATGTAGAAGTCTAGACAGCTCAAAAAGAAGCATTTTAGAAAGTTTCCTCACATATCGAAAATAGTAATTTTAGCAAACAACCTTTCTTTTCGTAATCTCCAATCCCAGAGATCTTTTTAACTTGAAGGTCACTGAAGACAAGTCCACTCTCTGTTTTCTGTACATCCGTCACGGGACTCCGAATAGATTGGACAGTAAAAGTTCCTCCGATTTTTTTATTTGCTCCTTTGTAGATCTCAATATCATAAAAGTACTCAGAAGCTTCATCAGGAGTTCCGAACATTTGTACCCAACAGACCCAAGTTCCAGTTCTCCCAATAGATTTTCCCCTCCTGTGATTCAACATGAGAAAGAAATGCTGACCTTCCCAAGACATCCATTTGGGAAGCCAGTTCTGATTGTATTCGAAGTCTTCTTTGGCAATAACTACTTGGGTGGAACACGATCTGGTGTAATTGGGGACGAGGAAATGTCTCTGCTGGTGCAGGAGAAAGTTGTGGTAGGGAACAATCTCATCACAAGCTCCGGGACAGAATAGACACGGCAGTGGTCGGTACTTACACTTCAGAGTGTGTTCCTCTTCCGTCAATGTTCCACGAGGGAGTTCAACTAAGAAAATATAATGGAATAAGTTAAAACTAAAAACCTCATTTCTCATCTACCCACTTCTGTTCTTGTGGCTTAATTCATAATAATATCAATTTCGAAATTCAAGAGGTTTTCTGGATAAATATTTGAGTACAAAAAAGCCGTTAGTGGGCTGGTTTGCTGAACAAAGCTAATGGATTTCTAGCCTCCATACTCCAGAATAGACAAATAGAAATGTAGAATTTAGATTGGGCTAGAAAAGAACCAATGAACTTTTAAACTTGAATGCATTCTACTTCTAATTTGAATGTCAATGTGGAATTTTCTTGTTCACTTAAGAAGAATGCAAATGAAGAAGAAAAGTTTTTATTACGGGACAGTGCAAGCCACGCGATATTTGAGTGGGGGAATGGAATGGAAGGTTCCCTTGTAATTTGTGTAAGTCATAAGTATGTTTGCTATCGTGAGAGAAAGCAAATAAAGAAAAAAACTCTTGTGTGGTTGCCACTTACCCGGGCACCCCGCAGTGTGGAATCGGCAGGGAGTGATTATCCCGGCGACTTTCTTCAACTCAGATTTCTTCTGTGATGAATGAAATGACATCTCCTCGTTCTTTGACATTTCAGACTGCAAGCTTGGCTGCCGAGCACTTTCATCCGTCAGGACTGGTGAAAGTGTCACTTCCTTTTGGGAAAGTGGCAGGGTGACTTCCAAAGCCGGCAGTGGTGGTTGTGGTGGTGGTGGTAAATTAAGCGTTGACATTGAACCTTGAGTGAATTCTGCTGCATCTTCCTGCGAAGGTTTGGAATGTTCGAATGATGATGAATTCTCTCCTTGATTCTCGATTACACTTAGCGTGGCAAATGTCTCAGTGTTGTCTGTCTTAAACACGACTGTTGTACTTTCTCCGTCGTATTCTGCGTCTGAAAATACTGACGACCGAGCCTGAGTTTCTGTTGTGTTTCCTTCAGAAGATTCTTTACAACTTTCTTCGTTAGATTCACGAGGCAATTCAGAAACTGACGATGCACTGGGAGCTTTCAGAGGCAATTGGCTTGATGAGGATGTTCCTTGAGACTCAGCGTCAATACCTGTTGACGAAGAAAGTTTCGTGGCGAGACTTGATCTTGACTGCGGGTTGGAAATGGAAGATGATGATGAATTAGAAGAGCTTGGCTTCACTCCAGCGTTAATCATCCTTCTGATGTAGTTTTGAGACACCATCACTTGGTCTGCATAAGAGTGGGGCAGTACTCCTCCTCCTCCCACTCCACTTGACTTCAGCATCCTTTCTACACTTTCTTTACGCTTTCTTCCTTCTTTGCTCGTTTTCCTTGCAACTCTGGAAATCCCTATTTTCTGGAACGTGTTGGATGCCCCACTTCGCGTTGCATTTGTAGCTGAAGTGTTCTCAGATTGAATTTGGTTGGAATCCGATGGTTTTACGGGCTTTGAGAATCTCGGAATTAAAATTGGAATTTTGCTCTTTTTCTCCCCAAAAGTGGTTGGCTTTGGAGCTGATGGAGTACTCGCTCTTGACCTCTTTGCTCTTCCGATGTGATTCAAAGTTTGAACAAGAGTCATTCCGGGTTCGTTTAGTCCTCCTGAGTTTCCTGCCTGAGGTTGGAACTTCTTAAGCAAACTTTTAGGCGAAGGGCTTCGATTTCTCCGTCTGGATTCGCGATCTTGTTCGCTTCCTTCATGTGCTGATGATGGTTCAACCAAGTTTGACTTGAAGCCAACGCTTTTCCTCGACGAAGTTCTGTGTATTTCTAGGCTCTCTGAATCGAGCATGCTGATAAGATCTGGATTGGATTCTGACAATTCAGACGGGTTATATTCAGTAGTCGCAGTTTTAAGGCTCACAAAGGACGATGTCTCTTCAATTTCGTCGTAAGAGGAATTCTTCAGTGTGTTCTGATTTGCCTCTGTCTCTTCAATTTCGTCGTTAGAGGAATTCTTCAGCGTGTTCAGATTTGCCTCAGCAGTTCCAGGGCGTTGGCGGATGTTAATCTCCGAGGATTTTTCCGCAAGAAAGTTCACCTCCGACTGGGAAAGGGACGGAGGAGATGCATGGGATTTCTTTCTATCGAAATCTCGAACAGGAAGTGTAGAATTGGTGAATTCCGCCTCTGGATGCGACTTTACTTGTGTTCCACTTGTGGAAGGGACATTCTTCTTCTTCTTCGACTTCTTCTTTCCTTTTGAATTAGAAGTGACTTTAATTTGTCCATCTTCTCCGTATTCTACTGAATACGATTCACCCTCCGATCCTACATTAATAACGATGAACACGAATTATGAATTACTCATTCTATAAGGATGTAAATCGCGTACTTGTAGTATTCCTTTGGTTGTGCCTGGGATCAGAGTAAATCATTTCGTATGCATCCATCACATCCATCTTGGAAGACAGTCAGTGGATAATGCAGGACTCAATACCATCCAAATTAGGATATGAAATTGCCTGCAAAAACCTCGCTGCTTCTGAAAATTGGTATTCCAGTTTTTCCAGTTCCAATGACGCCTCAGTATTTGACGTTATAGAAGACAGGCTTCTTTTACAAGTAGCCCAGCAATGGAAACATTGTTGTCACCAATGATGCACAAGGTTTCTATGGCTGAATAACCTGGACTGACTTGTCTGGAGATTCCAAAGAGGACTACAAATACGTGTGTCCTTCAGCTTGAGGAATCATCGCTGCTACGTCTTTCCTCGCCTAAAATACATTTTATTGACGCTCTCTACACAATGCATATTATGATTCTAGAATCTAGATTCCCTTATTAATAAAGAATTTGCGTAGGAGGGTTGGCGTCCACTTCACGTGTACACCTACATTTATTATTGTAGTTTATTTTAGAACGAAGTAATAGTAGAATTGCAATTCATTATTCCCGAACCAATTCATTATATTACAGAATGCAGAGTCCAAGTTGAAAGTTGAGCTGACAAAAATACACGAGCAGCATCAGAGAGAAGCTTTGTGAGAGAGGCGTTTTTCCCAAAGTACGCAGTCAGTGTGTCCTCCAGTTCCACTCATGAATTCATTCTCCTAATAAATAATAAGTTTCATGACATTCCCAGCATCGTCAATTGTGCCCTTCTGGCCATCAAGAGCCATTCTGCTGGTTGTTGACGATTTGGATTTATTTGTTTGGTTTTTGAGAGAAGTCTCATAAAACTGGTAGAGAATAAAGGGTAGGCTTTGACACCTTGACAGGACAAAAATTTCACGGAGTGTTTAGGAAGGTGGTAAAAGTAGGAGTCGGCATAAGGCCTTATGTCAAAGCCGGAGACTTCTTCCACTCAACTCCTGTCAAATGTGTGGGCTGAATTCTTAGGCTTTTTACGATTAACACAATAGCCAGCACCACCACCACCACCACCTCAGGTATAATAATGATGAAGGTGTCGTACAGGTAAGAGAGAGAGAGAGGCTTTCCTATATATTCCTCCCTCTTTCTTAGCTTGTGTGACTTCCAGAAAATTATCATCATTATTCCATGGCTCGGTTGGCCTTTGTTGGCTTTGGTGGTGGAATTCCTGGACGTGTTGTTATGTATGTTCACGGCATAAGAGTGTAGACTTATGGATTGCTAGATTGTCTTTGTTGAGACAGACATAAATGGTGGAGATAGGATCGTTTGTTGTAACAACGTAAAAAAGAAAAGTATAAGTTTGATAAATGGCCATTATTTGTACAGAGAGAGAGAGAGAGAGAAATGGTAGAAGTGTAGTAGTAGTTTTGTAGTGTTTTGATACACAGAGGAAGAGAGAGAGAGAGAGAGAGTTCAGTCCAGAAGAGAAGTATGGTGGGTTGTGCGGTATGGAAAAGAAGATCGAAGGACCTCATGGGGTATATGTGAAGTATATAAGGTAGGAAGGTAGGAGGAAAGGTGATGGAATGTTCAATTGTCCAGGAGAAGGAACATGTCAAATGTCGCAGGACAGGAATTATACCTACGGCGAGTTCTCGTAATAAGACAAATTATCGCAAACAAGGGAGGAGAACATCTCCACTATCCCTGGAGGTCTTCTGTCCTATGGATTCCAGACGAAGTATCCTAGGGTATGGACATTACGGGAATCACTGCAACCATGTCTCCGTACACACAACCACTTTAATGTAAACCTACAGTGAGAGTAATTAGCGAATAAAGATAGGAGCTGAAGTTGTGGGCAGAATGTAAATCTCGCCACAATCTTTTATGTCTTAACAAGGAAAGATTCGGCTTATCAGGTATCAATCACTTTTGTCAGTTTGAAGAAGCAACAGAGTTGAAGAAATGTTTTTATTTAAGATGTAAGACAGAGAAGAGATGGTTTATTCTCGTCACCCTCATTGAACTTATTGTATCAGACAGAGAGAATGATGTAGCAGGAGAGCATTATACTTTTATTCGTATTTTATTGTTGCTCTTACAATAGGCCAATTTACAGATATCCATGTAGACGGTGTAGACTGAGCGAGAGATACGGCTTTTACCTCATTCTCCTCAGTGCAGTTGACTGCAGACTGAGGAGAGTCTTCTCCAAATAAATGAGAATGAAATACGAAATATAAAAGTACGAATCTTGGGAGTAAATGGATGAGCTGTGTGGAGGGAGATGTGTTGTGTAGATGCAGAATGGATGATATGGTGTAAGTGGAATCTTAAAGTAATGACGATGAGGATTAGGATGAGCCTCTAATCCCTTATTATTATGATTGTGATGGTGCTCCTGTTCTCAGAGCTTACTGTAATTCTTGCTGTTCCGAGTGTAATTTTGACACTTGAGCAACAATGCGTACAATCCGTCTTATGAACATTCGTCTACTTCTCCTTCTTTTCATCCATTACTGTGTTTTATAGGGCTTATATATGAGTCCAACCACACACAACCAAATACATCTTTCTTACTAAATTCTAAACTGCACTACTACTATTAATACTAGCAGCAACTAGCAGAGATGAAGCTCTTTCACACACACACATAAATATTGTTCTACTATAGATGAGATATGCTGCTTATAGTAGTTGTAATCCAAATATAGATTCGGCATAGTAGATCATTCGCAAGAAAGATGATGATTAGACTTTTCAAGACGAAATTTGGTCAGACTCTCGGTGCATTTGAGACAGGGATGAAGCGTAAAAAACGAGTGTTAAAAAGCTCCAAGAAACAAAAGCGCAGTGAAGCACAAACTACAAGACGGAGGTTGTAGAAATGCAAGATGTTACAACAAGCTTAGTGACTTGTGTACTGTTGTGTATTTCTGGATGTTTCAAAAGAAAACTTGTTGCTTGCTTATTGCTTCTTTGAGATGAAATAATAGCAGCGTAGTGAAATTATATTGTCTACAATCATATTACCAATCTATTGTAGAATCTAAAAATACAATTTAAATCGAAACATTGAAATCGATAAATGTAAATGAAAAATGAAAGATCCATAATTCAAGAAAATCGCATTTTACTTTATTCGTTTATCTTCTTATTGTAGCTTGTAAATGTACGTGAAGGTAGTGCCGTTTTACTTCGGGCAGCAGGTTTTTACACTTGTCCAACTGTGTGATTCGAGAGGGTACTGGGTATGTATTAATTTTTAACGAGATTCAAAATCACTCAGCCTTACTTTTTCAGTCTGTCGTGCGTCATATTTACCTGAAAAAATATATGATGTGCCATGGTTTGACATGGCTTTTGTATGAAATGCCTTGTGCTTTGTATTCTTGGCTGTGTGAATTACTTTTAGGGTTTGTGAAATGTTTAATGATTGTATTTTACTTCACCATTTTTGTTAAATTGACTGCAAATTTTATCCTGTAGCCATGTACCATAAGAATAAGAGCAAAGTTGAGAGCCTGGTAGGTAAAGTTAGCACGAAAAAGAAGCCATAGGGAAGAGAGAGAGAGAGAGAGAGAACATGCCAATGAAATAAGGTGCAATAAGTTTGAATAGTTAATTATACAAACTTGGCAGTATTATAATCTGGTTATCTCTCCATTTAGGAAAATTACTCTTAACTAATTACATTAAATGAAGTCACTTAATCTTATTAGAAGTATTTGCACGAGTATTTCATGTGACAGGAAAGCAAGATAGGAGTTATGTGCTTGTTTTTGTCTTTTCACCAACGTTCGTTATGATACTGTAGTTGCAATTAAGATAATCTAATAATCCTTGAACATAACATTTGCCCTGAGTATGTCCTTTACCCTTAAATAAATATTCCAATTAGCGAATCGAGTTAACTAAAGCTGAGAATTTCGCCATGTCCACTTCAATATTGTTTACAGTGTATAAAATCGATCCCGGCTTGTTTTTCATCGTGACACAATAATTGTTTGATTGAAATGAAGCTTCCAAGTACTTACTTTGAAGCAGTCAAAACTAAAAACTGATTAAAATTTCTCCGAACCCATGTGTAATTTTCAAATGAGAATTCTAGTCTCCGTGTCTAACAAAAGAAATAAATCATTCAGATGTTTGCAAAATTCCACGGAATATAGTAATTCATCAGATACACATCTAATAAATTTTTAGCGTTGAGTTGAAAGTAAGAAAACTGATTGCAGGACACAGTTTAGCATTACGATTCACACATTCACATTTCACATGGAAGTAAAAAGGGACATATAATATTCGTCCATGCAATCATAAATATGCCAGTATAGCTAGTGCAGTCAATCGAAGTCGCACGTAGTGAAATTGCTATATAATAAGTAAGTAGGGTTTCCTAATAATAAAAGAACACAGGAGAAAAGCCAGCTTATGAATCATGCATAAAGAATATTATTGTGAAATGCGATTGTGTACGCACACAATTCCTTCAGGATATTATTGTGGCATGCACACACTCACACACACACACACTACACTTGGATTGGAGACAATTAGGAAGTAAAGCTGATTCTTGGAAATGAAGTAGTTAGTTAGCATGAGAGTCGGAATGGCAGAGTAGGCAGTAGTAATTCTGTGAAGTAGAAAATTGATCTGTTTTATTTTTTGTTCTCGTTAATTGTAGCACGCGTAACGTAATGGATATTGATTGATAGGTTTTTGCGAATAAATGGCTACTACCACTACCCCTTTTGATATACTTCTAGTGGGTTGATGTCTTATGTAAATACTTTTAGGAGAGAAACGAAATGCAATAACTAAGTGTGTGTAATAATGATGCGTGTGTGTACTTTCATGCATTTTCTAGTTGTATGGAGATGATGATTCGAACAAATGGGATTTTTAGGATAAAATGAATAGTGTAGGAAAGTATAAGCGAAGTCCATAACCCTTTTACAATTTGCCTGTCGAGTGAAATGGACTAAGTGGATTGAACTTGAACCTGGAGTCGTCTTCTATAAAAGGACTGCTCTACGTAGGTATATATTTATGATCGCAGGCATGCATGAATTTGTCTAGAAAGGTTCTCTCTCATTTACTCGGAAGATAGATAGGCCAGCCGCCAAGCCAAAAACTCCATCCATTTTATTTGGAAATAAAAATCCACTTGATTTGTATCACAATCATATTCATCATCCCTCCAACTTCCAACACCGCAGAGCAGGGGAAAAGAGGTGAGATGGTTAATAGTTGTGGTGGTTATCGGTAGATGATAAGAGAGAAGGCTTCTTACTTTTTTTCAAAACGGACGTATATTGTTCACTAATAGGTGTAGGTGTAGGTAACACGTTGATGATGAGGTGCCTGTGTGTGCGTTGTGCAGTAATAATCTCATAAGGCATATACATACATCCTCATAGCCTGCGAGCTATCTTAAAATAAAACATTATTAAAGAGCTTTTGGGTTCGCACTTTACTCGTTATATAAAAAGGTAAAGAGACCAGAGAGACCTATTGTTGGTCTCCTACTGCAGAGCGTAGAACGTTGTGTATTAATTTTATTTCTAATAATAATCTGTATTATTAGAAAGACTGGCAGATGCCTGATGGAAGTTTTAAAAAGATTGTGAGGTAGAAGGAAGACAAAAAACAAACGAAATCTCCTTGTGCGTAGACTCTCTACCGTATTTTTATGTGTTTATCTCTTTCTCTCCTGCGTCTTTCATTCCTGCAGGTAAAACAGAAAACCAGAAGTAAAGAATAATCAACAGAGTAGATGATAGACTGACTGAGTTTAAAAGTATGAGAAGACAATCGGTAGTAATATAATATTGGTAGTGAAAAAGCAATAATAAGTTAGTCCATACTTCTATATATAATATATATATGTATATGTATAATATTATTGTTGGTGATGATGATGATGATCACTAAATTTTGGTGTGGTTCTCAGACTACAGCAACAAGCAAGGAGTGAGCTAGAGGAATTGAAAATGTTGAAATGCATAATGCGAACAGATAAAGAGAAGGTTTGAGACTGGCTTCTTCCTCCCACGAGGGAGAAAGGTTATTTCAATTGTAGTTGAGAGTGTATAAGAAGAAGATGTAACATTCAACATTGAAGACCCAAAGTTTGGATATTGAAAGTTCTTTCGTTACTTCAATACGCTCGATGTGGTGTGAGAGCACTTTTTACTACGAGACTACTCCTTTACTTAATGTTAAAGCATACTTGGGTAGTTTTACTCCACACACATTCACCATTTAAGCCTTACTTAAAGCTCTATAATGTAGAGACATGGGTCGGACGGAATGGAATTATGGCCTGGCATGCCAGCCACATTGCCTTTACTCACTCACTCAGTCGACAGTCCATTCCTAGATTCCTACCGAACAACATCAATCCCTCGGTGTGAGTCTCAGTCTCTCTGTACTGAACTCAAAAGTACAGAGACGGTTTTTTAACTATACCCTAAAAATATTAAGCACGGAAACCACCAGGATATTTCCAGTTCAAGGTGTAATCTCCGACCTAAGTTGAATTATTGAACTGATTATTCAAAAATTACCTATTGTGGTTCTACCCGATTTAAAAATAAGTGAACAACTTGCACCCAGTGTTCCCAAAATCCCTGCAATCAGAGACTAAACTAAATATATTAAGATACCAATTTGTCCCAATAAAAGATCTCTTCTCACACACACATGGACTTGTCTTAAAAATTTAAATTCTCCTAAATAATTGTTCGTGAATGACCTCATTGTTAGAGTCATAATTTGATATATAAAAAATCTAAAACCCAACGAAGTAAGCGTGTAGTTCATTCCACACCATTTTACGCGCAGAGAGAAGAATAAAGCGAACTTAATAAGGCAAGCAGGTTAAACCCTTTGATTCGGTTTATTGGGATTGAATAATAATCAGCTCATCATATAAGCTCATTCCGTAGACCTACACACTGACACACGTGAATAAATCTGATTATGATTATTAGCATGAAAGAAGAGTTTGCTTGTTGTGTCCCACACTGAGAGGTTCGTTAATCTCTTCTCTGCTTTTATACATGTTCATCTTCTGCCAGTGCTCCAAGTCCAACTAGTAAAGTAGTAGTGGTCACTCTTACGTGTGATGGTGCGAACACACGAGAGAATAAAAAGCGTGATTGTTTATAATTGTACTCACTCGTTGTGGTGGTACTAGACAGTATATAGATATATATATATACATGTTGTGTATATGATTAACACTTTATGCATAAGAAGACCAAGAGCAAGTTCATTGAGAAGTTTTTCCATTGCACTTCATCTCAGAAGCAGCCTCAGTGGACTCTCAAAGAAGCCTTTTTTGCATCTCTCCCAAACAATACATCACCTTCGCAAGAAGAAGAACTGAACCACTGACTTTGTACACTTTACTACTACTACAACAGTACACTCACACACACACACGGTTACTTTTCGTTGATGAGAGTTGCAAAAAAAACTTAATGAATGTTATGTCTGCATGCTAAAAGATCGAGTGAATGTTCATCAGAGTTGTGACCTCAATTGAATTGCATTTACACTCAGTTGCCAATGTTGAAGATCTTCTTGCTACTCACGGGAATCTTAGGGAAGGAAGGAAGAACTCTTACAACATCTCTCCCAACGTTTTCTTTTGTAACGTGATCTGATTAAGAATCGTAAGAACGTCTTGAGCGAGACTATTTAAGAAAGTGACATCATTTTTTGCACTTGGAGTTTTACCAGTAGCTACTTAGCTACCGGTGCCGGTGTGTCGTTGTGTATGAGTGTATGCGAATATTGCGAGACAATTTATCGATAGATTGGTCCACGTAAACTATACAACGTTCAATCATTCATGATTCTTACGGTAACCCATTATAACCTCATCTTTATAAGACTTCCATTGCAGTTGGTTGTGTGTAGTTCATGTGACCAGTAGTCGACACTTTCGACGCAGTCTTAGCAGACGTGAGGTGAACTTGAGACTGGTTGTTTAAAAGTTTAAACAAATAACATAAAAAGAGGAGAAACACGAGGTGAACTTTGTTGGTTTTGCGCGGACATAATTTAAGGAAAAAAGTAGTAATAATCCTCAAGTCAGTTTTCTTGGAGGAATTGGTTGGATGCTCTTGAAGATACTTTATTGTATGAACATACACAACTCTATGCAAGAAGTCGAGACGTGATTTTAATATTTAAAGCGGTGACTGATGGTGAAATAACAATAACAAATCATTACCACGAAGCTTAATGGGATTTTAAAGGAGAGAGAGAGAATTTTTCAGAGATACCCAAAGCAATACATTCTTTCTGAGAGTAACTTTTGCTCACACAGCTCACTTAGCGTTGCATCACATCTCTCAAGAAATTACCCAAAGTCTGCACATCTTTCCTTGTCCGTGTTAAAGCCTCACTGAGTCCAAATTGGATCTCTAATTTTGGAAGAAATTTACCCGTGGTGACTTCTCTCCTCCCGTGCCATTACACGAACTTATTATTGCATTCTTCTTTATGAGACAATGAACTAAGCAACAACACACACAAGAGAGGAGCCGAGATTGAATCTATTCTCTGTAGGCTTTCAACGAGTATTGTCAATAAGACTAAATCTCAAGTTGACAAAAAATCTTGTCTTCTTTCACGTAAAACACATTAAAATTCTCGCAGAGACAGGAGCAGAAGCTGCCCAAGCTAATATTATTCTTGTACACCATCTTACCCAAAACCTCACTGGAGTTTAAGTAAATCTTGGGGGACAAAAAATTCTCTCATAAAAGAACATAATACTCGTCCCTGTATTTGATAAATACAACACACGAGAAAACTAACTTAATGCAGCAGCAGTGGGAATATAATAGTGAACAATGAAACCAATTGTGTTATCTCTTTTCCAATGAAACTGGAATCCTGTGTCTCCTCCTCCAGTTGAATGCAAATTCAAAATCACAATCAGACACTTAAGTTGCAATCTGATTGTTAGAAACATTTCAGTGGGAACTCTCCATTTCATTTAGTTCATGAATGAAGTTCCACCGAAGTTTGTTGTTGGTTGCGTGTGTGAATTATTATTACGTGGTGTAATCAATAAGGCGTGGTTCTCGCTAAACCAACCGGCTACTCACTAAAAGGAGGACTTAAATGGAGTAGTTTGTGCGGACAATAACCACGCGTTATTATTCAATACCGTGAGTGAAAGTAAAGACAATCTGAAGCAACCTACTTTGATAAGCACAAGCTAATCTTATTGCCTCTCGTGTAGTAAAAGCGAATAAAAACTCTACGCATTACGCACTACATGAGAGAAAGAAAGAGATGGGAGAATTGATGTGTAAAACATGGATGTTTCACATTGCCCTTGTCTTCATCATCATCTCATCTTTGACAGAGTAATTAAGTCTGTGTGGACCTACTGCTCACCTCCACCTCCTCAAGCTATTTGACAAACAATGCAGTCATAATGAGCCTTGTTGTTCAAGGTACTTTCATGCCTGGTATGCCTCAGTCTACTAGTAGTTCTTCATCCAGACTAGAGTGTTACAGAACTGTTACGTAAGTCAATTACATAGAAGGAGAGGAAGTAATTAGACGAACATTTTGATGCATCGCCGTCACATTTCACACAAGGATTCTCCTACCAGTAGCTGTTGTAGTAGAAGAAGGAATTCCTCCAGCATAACTATGCGGGTAGGGTGTAAACGGAAAAGTGTTCCGGTAAAAGAAGTACACCTACTGAATCACTGCAGTAGCAACGTTGCTGTTCCAGTGGTCCCACCGATTCCTCCAAGGAGTTTGGAGGAGATGGACACACTGCTTCAACACAGACTTCACTGCACCGGATCTGCAAATTGTTGCGAATGCCGAGTAGAGTCCGGTCTCTCCTGTGCTCAGTATCCTACTGCTATTGGCCCAAAAAGGAAAACTCCAAGGGACTTCAACAACAAGGAGATGTCTACTTGTCAACCAAATAATTGTCATCCACACAGGACGACAGCCTTCATTTCCCACCCCACCCACACCCACACCCACACCATCCCCACCAACACTCCCTCCGAGAAGAATGACTGTGAAAGCACCCGGAATTACTCTCATCCTGAAGGGGCTCTTGAAGCATTTTACACGAATGAGACTGACCAGCGGTGGTGGTGGTGGACTTGGAACGACCTCAGCTTACACCACTTTACCAACTCATTTACACTTTCCTCCTCAGGTTTGTCCCCATATTTGTTTCGTACTTATTTTTGGCATTTTATTGTTCTCCCTGTGTTAACACAAAGCTTCCTGGTAAAATATATTTACTTGCTGCGAGTAAACAATTGAATTCTTGATGATATCTCCCTCATCATGTGAAACACACGGTGGTTGTAAAGAAAAGAAATTCACAAAGAAACAAAAATGTCCCCTACTATGCCAAGTTTGTTTTTGCACACACGAAAACACGATAGTCGATAGTCTGCTAGTGCTACCGTCTGCTGTAGTTTTTTGGACATTGCACACATATTGTACTTAATATGGGTTTAAGGCTTTAAGGTCACATCCTATGTGCACTTACATATAAGCTAGGGATATATGGATTTCAGCTTTACTACTTCTTACGACTCCAGTTAAACTTTACTTTCCCACAGACAAACGGATAAGTTTTGCGTTTTGCTCCTGTTTGCACCAAACGTGAATGAAATAAAAGGTAATTGCTCCTACCAACTGGAATGAGGAATATCACATAAGGAAGGGTGTCCTGCAGTGCTGGGAGGGAAGATTAGTGCTTTAGTTTGGTAGTAAAATGTCACATCGGGGATACGGACAAGACCAGGTCAGAACGAAATGACGGGACAAAAGGACGTGGTTTCATGCTTAAAATGTAAATAAAAGGAATAAGGCATGTTATGAGAGTTAGGAATAATTGGTCCGAAACTTGTATTATTGGAAGCAATAGGTAATAGGTAATCAATCCGACGGTGTGTGCTCTCTAGGCTATTTATTCTTCCCAGTTTATTGCTTACACAGGGAGAAGGGGAGTTCTTCAGTTGTAATAGGATTTGTGTAGGCTGGGAGCTCATACAACAACTGAACTATATACGAGACGCGAAGTAGGTATGGGTTGCTCCTCAATCCAGGTGAATTACTCCATGGAGAGTGAGTGAAACCCTAAAATCTGATAAATATTCCTTCCTTCATTCTACGAGGAATTCTTCTTCTTCTCCATGTATTAAAATAAAAAGATACAACGCGAGGAAATGAATGGGTACGTACGTACGTGTATACTTAATGTATGATGATATCGAATGAGTTCGTAGATTTCTACTTTTCTAGTGTAAAAAGAGGGTGTCTAGCTTCAAGTCGATGATGATAGTTTTCTAAATATTTTGTGCGTGTGCCAGTCAGGAATTTCGGTTCTTGTTCATTCCCTTACCTTGTTTAGGTAATACTGACTCTAGTCATTGGGTATTGTGTGTGTGTGATACCCAGTTAAATAAATTACATAAAGGTTGGAATGGGTTAAATAATTTCGGAGGAAGAAGAAGAAGGCAAAAGGTTAGGAAAGAACGTATCTGAGTGCACTCACAGTAGCTTACAAAGTGTCGGTGGTGGTGGAAATAAGGACGTGTATATGTGTATACTTAGGCTACACACACGGTCACTTTTGACTTACAGTATCTGGAAAAAAGGAAGTGTCGAAAATGGAAATGTATATAAGAAATAAGGAACCTTTCGAATACATTTTCATGATGGGAATGTGTGTGTGTGTGTGTGTGTATGTGAATGCGGGAGTTATATTTTATTTGCAGAAAAAATTATTCCTTGACTTTCTTTCTTATTCTGAACATTCTTTCAGATTTGAGATAAAAGCAGCTTGGTGCATTTATTTTTGTGGTGGAGTACCAAAGAGTTGGAAAGATGTGGCAGTAGAGATTAGAATTTAGGAGTTCGGAGTCCGGTCCAAAAGTGTTTTATATGAGAGAGGTGCTTTTGTGCATAACAATAAATCCCTGAGTGGAGAAAGTATGCAGAGTGGATGGAGAGTGTGTGTGTGTGTTTTACAAAGAAGTAGTTTGAATATTAGAGTGTGGAAAAATTATCGAAAAATTGCATGTGAATCAACTTCTCACGGCATTTCCTTCGTCGCTTGAGTAGCGGTAGCCCTTGTTTGCCTTACTTTCCATACGGGTTAATATGTAAATAAGAGTTTTTCTACTTTTGTGGAAGTTAATAGGAAGTTGTGTAGTAGTAGTATGGTTTAATGGGCAAAGTGGAAGTAGCTCTCTCTCTCTCTTTCTACATGACGAGACTGCTTAAGCTGGGAGCTGTACAAACAACTCAAAAATGAATGGGGAAAGGTGGGTGAACGATTGACGGTGAAAGCAACTCTAACATTCTTCAGGACTTGCTTTAAGGTAGCTCTTCCATTTGTTCTCCAAGTCCAAGACACGACACTCACACAATACAAAAAGGGGAACTCGTTTACCTGCTTCAAATTTAAGTAGGAAGGACACATACAGCCAAGCCATACAGGTCAATCAGAGAATGTGTATGTGTGTATGCATGTGTGCATGGTACAGTGTTTATGGGCATTAATGTAGATGCGGGTAATTTACATACTGGACAATACTTTCCGAATCGATAGAGTTACATCTAAACTTCATTTTTTGTTTGGTGTCTACAAAGATTCTTTAGGTTGTTTAGTTTTTGTGCTGTATATTTACGTAATGGTTAATTCACACAAAGGGTGATTAGGCTTTCAGGCAATTCCCAGTTTGCGTTTCATTGGGAAAAGGTAAATACTTATCCATGGTAGACACGTAGGCACTTGGGCATATAAATGTATGCATGTGTTCCATACATTCACAGACTCATTTTGCTTTTTATTTGATACACTTTTGAAGTTCGTTGGACTTTGATTAGATAGTTAAATTTGAGTGTAGAAAGCGAAAGTGTTGAGAATTTCGGGCATGTAACGATGAAATACAATTTTGCGTTTGCTCGAAACTCACTCGTTTGAAGGAAGTTCATTTGGTATTGAGAAACGCAAAGTAAAATACAAATACTAAAACGGATGCGGAAGTAAGGAAAAGAACTCTCCGTGAATTGGACTTCGTTTTTGCCTTGATTTCTCATGATTGTCCTTCTTTCAACTTCTTTCTTCCCAGTTCATAGTCGCTGTGTGGTTTACAAACTCACAGACTGGCAAATGATTGCACACATCACTCAGTCAACGAGCTTTATTGTATGCACACTTAAATACAACAAGCCACGTTCATTTCTGATTATTGTTATGACGGGGAAAGGAAAAAATTCAAGAAACGGTTAGAAGAATGCCACATGCTACAATATATCTGCACTAACATAAAATTTATATGAACTATGGAAGAAAAACGGGAACAATTTTTTGTCCCTTGATTGTGTGGTTTGAATCTTTGGATAAGAACACTAAAGCAAAGAGAGGCGATAAACCTTAAACGATACACACACACACGTTTGAATTGAAGGCATCAAAAAGCTGTCTGCACAAATATAACACACATTACTGTACAATGTGTAGTACAGTAATGGACCACACTAAATATAATATCAATGGGATGCATGAAAAATGGTTTAATTGAATAGAGCGAGATTTTCCTTGTGAAAGAGTCGATCTTCTTTGAAATGAGAGGACGTGTTGGATTCACTCGTGTTTTTATAGAGTAAGAATATTATTACATTATAGTGATTTGGTAGGTCGCCGGTGGTATGAATTGGTGCGGGCATTTGAGAAGACATATATATCTACATGATTTTAAAAAGGGAGTTCGTCCATGATCCAAGCATCCATCCGTCACTTCCTTCCGATGTGACATACCGGAAACCACTCAGTCACCAATGATGTCAGTCTGAGAACACACAGAATGAATTTGTTCCCCTTCTACTGCCACCACCACCATCCTCTGTTTTGTCTTTGTGTCACAAAAGCTCTCTCGAACTAATAGATCTCCTCTGTTCTCCTAGAAGCCTTCTAGTATTCCATCCAACTGTGTGTGTGTGTTAACAAATTGAAGTCTCCTCGAAGCTAATAATGTACCTCTAATATGTGTATTACATTGCATCGTGCTCCCAATCTAATCTTTTTATCCCGTGTGTTTTCTAAGGCATGCACACACGTACGCGTTATCCGGTCGTCGGTGGTGGTGGTAGTGATGGTGGAAGTGACAAAAATTCACCTGTCTTCTTGTATCTCTCGAGTGTAAAACTTAAATCGAGGTTCATTCCAATCTCTGTTTGAAGACTAGCAGATGTGTACGAACATAACAGAAGAGGAGAGGAGACACGATGATACGATACGATTATGTAGAATACTCCCTTCCAACTTGACTACCTGCTTAAGCTTGTTATGCATTTTACTCTTTGTGACATTTATTTGAAGACTTAATTCGTTTCTTGTTCGCATTTTCCTCCCCTGCTCTTTTATGATTTTAGCGAAAAGGTAATGATTAGGTAGGATTCGTTTTTTACGACGGCTGAGGTGGTCGTTTATTTCATAGTAGCAATAATAAGAAAGGTATGACAGTTGGATGGTGGGTAGGCTGAGGGAAGAGATGGAGATGATTGCTTTCTTAGTTGACTTTGACGGGACGGGGATGATTACAGGAGATAAGTTGAACGTAGAAATAGTTGTAGTGGAGTAATCTTCGAGAGTCCAAGTGGGTCCAACCCCTTTATTTATTTCGGGAATTGCTCCAAAGAGCACAGAGAAGAGAGGACAGAGATAAACTAGAGTTAAACTCGAAGTACTAAACGGAGAAAGACCAGAAAGAGAGCGTGTGTTTTTTCACGAAGGTAATTATCCTCATGTGATAAGATGAAATAGCGGTGGTAGTGACAAAATAGTCGGAGGATTTATGACGAGCTAAAGAATGAACGAGTTAGGTACGACGTACTCCTCTTCAAGTAACTCAGGTGCGAGCAATGAGCATTTTGGTCAGAAGGGTCAGTTTTCAGTAGTCATGCAGTGTGTACATTTCCTCTCTTCACACATAATCGGATATGAAAGTAAGAGATCAGCATATAATGCTCTTACTCTATAAGTCATACGGATAGTCTATTTGTTTCGGCATTTTTAATGATAAATTGCACGCGGTTTCATTCTTCTATGTGGGTTAAGATAATAAGGTGCTTGTTGGTGGTAGTAAGCCGATTGTCGGCCAACTCAAACTTCAATAACAATCATCCCAACTACTTGTCCAGTTGCAAAGAAATTTTCCCTTTTTCTAAATTGGATTTTTAATATTATGGCTGAATGTATGGCTTGTTAAAGCCACACACATTCAATATATCTGCGATGAGCAATACACATTCATCATGATTGGTTTCACGAAGTACTTCTCAAATCTCAAGCCTTTCTGTTTTACTCCTAACTAGGTAGGTTTAGGTATTTTCAAGATGACTTCTTAAAGGAAGTGTGTGTATGTATTTAGAGTATTTACCTTCCTATGTGTAATGCGGAGTAGTAAATAAAAGAAGTGTATCTCATTAAGCTCTAGCCTCTGTGAGAAGTAAGTCAAAGTAGATTTAAAAGTACACAGGTCTCTCGTATTAGTATAAGTTATTTACGAGATTAGAGGGTAGTTGTAGTAGTGTTACTGTTGTGACCTTTTTTTCTCGTTTGGTCTGATTTATGAATTTGTTTAGCGAGAGGAATTCGTCGCCCAATAATTTGTGTTATGTGTGTGTGGACGTGCCGGTAGTGAGTTTATAACAACTCACCTTTTGCACCTGGACAAACGGAATAATAAGAAAGGGCTCTCTCTGATTAGAGAGCGTCCCTTCTTCTTCTTCTTCTTCGGCATCATCATCTCGTTTGTACTTTTTCCTTTCGTCCTTCCTTGATTATGTCATTTACTGCTCGGCTAGTCATTCATCTTAAAAAACAAGCCCTCCATCACGTCTCTCCATCTCACTCTTTAATATTACACTCTTCTCCGGTGTGTTTCTCCACATTTTTACCATTTGGGTGGGCCATATACACTCAACTACCTTTATATATACGTTTAAGTTAAACCATTTCTGCAGTTCTATATCATCATCGTCATTTCCCTTGTTAGAGATCCTTAGCTCTAAACAGGTAGAAGAGACGTGAAATAAGACAAGATTGCAATAACGAGATTGATGCACCATCGCTGTATTACATCCACAAAGAACTTCTTACGAGAGGTGTGTGTATCACATCACATCTCCTCATTTCCCCATTTTGGCAAAGATGATTACCCTCCTTCAAATTATCAGTTAGGTTGTTGATTTTGATAATGATAGAATGAAAGAAGAAGGGATGGAATTTTGAAATGTTAGTTCTTATAAGTATAAAAGTAAATACAGGCAATAGACAATAGAGAGAGAGAGAGAGAAGATGCGCCGGTGAGAATGAGACTCCTTAAGTTTAATACTGTACTTGGAGTAATCATGCCACTCAAACGTGTGAGACATGTACGAATCAACGAATCCACGGTTTAACTAACAGGTTGTTTATTTTAGCTAACGAGGAGGTTTTCATACTTTGCAATTTGGCCGAAGGGTGCATATAAAAATGTGCTAGTGCGTCAGTTCTATAGGAGAGACGAATGCTCATAGCATAGAGATAGGGAAGTATTCTATATGGGAAGTAAAATAGCTTGGATCAAAGATAAAAATGGTTTTGAAGAAGAGGACAAAAAACGAAGAAATCTGATACTTTAATATGGTTAATGCTTCGATGAGAAACAAGTGTTAATGCAAAAATGTACAACAATATGTTTTATATGCATTCACACCAACGATAAGTAGAGTTGCCTTTAACTTGGTTTGTGTATCTGTACATTTCACACTGTCAAGCTTGTCAAGCGGAGTGACAGAAATGGAGAGATTTTTGCCAAAACTGTTGTTTCATACTTTCATGTTGAGTTCCCAATGAGTCTTTTAGTGTAGAAGTTGTTGTTACTTGGGCACGGCCAAAGGGAAAGAAGCTCTCTCAGCTCGGCTCTCGGTGCATTTTACAATTTTTTATTCATGATGGATGAATCACGACTCTCGCTTCAATGCGGAGGATAAATCATCTCGTTTTATATTGCTACAGACACGTAAAACATCTACCAAAATATACTAAAGGCTAAAGGGATTTATCTCTCCTTGCGAAATCTTTAGGGATTTTTGCATTCTCTCATGAACATCTTCTTTGTTGTTTGTGATGCGATTGCAGTTTGCACAAATCAGAATTTGATTTAACTTTTCTATTTTAAGCATTAAGTAATCTCCGAAGTGATTCTATTGTTCCTACACTTCTTTTCTGGTGGTGTCAAAAACATTTCTTTGTTTTGTCTGCAAGTCTTCACCCTTTGTACTTACTTATGTTCCACTGAGAGGATATATAAGATTGCGCGTATGAAATGCTACCACACACTCCTCCTGCTGCTCTGTAGGTAAAAAGAATAATTTCAAGTTTTATCTTTGACTGTACGCTTCCTTTGTTGTGAAAATACCAAGAAAAGAAATGAACACTTAAGAATCTACCGTGTGTTTTGATCAGGTTGAGGTATCCGTCTGTCTCACTAAAAAGAAAACAGGTTGCTGCTCCTTTATACCATTAGAGAGAGAGAGAGAGAGAGGAAGAGATGGGATTCTCTATGAAAAAGTAGCATTTATTTACTGTGTGGCTGCTCTTGATTATGAAGCTCAACTCTAAAAGTACAAAAGGTTCATCTTTGTGCCTAAGAAACTGTAAGAAAGAACACATCTCTCTGCTCTGGACTCACTGAGATAACACACGTTCATTCTTTCCCCATTTTTTATCCTCACACACACACTCTCTCATTTAGTTTCATTCAGATTCATTTACATTCATAACGTAACAGCATCTCTCTCATTCACTGGCCCTTTATCTGTGTATCCTCAGACACTGATGATCAACTCATCTGGTTGATGAAATACTTTTGTAGTTCAGAAAACCAGTAGTAACCAACTACTTATTGTGTACCAGACTAGACTTCACGACCAGAGGCGATGGAGAAAAACAAAAACAAAACTCACATGAAATAAATGCCCTACACTCTCGTACATTCGAATTCTAGTGAATTACGGTGGATAGTAATTTCTCTCTAAATAAATAGACTGATGATGAAATGATAGGAATGAAATGTGGGGAGGAATTGCAGGAAAAGGAAGATGAAGAAATTCTGGGTTAGTATACGAAGGCAGTTTTAATGATGAGACGATACGAGTGACGTGTATTGAATGATTTATATTATGATTGAAGTAGAGCCTTGGAGGTACAGATAAATATCGCACACAAGCCTTTATTACATTGCGAGAGTACATATGACCCAAATTAATGGATGAGACTTTGATAAACTTGCCGTATCAAAAATGTACACCAAGTTTATAAAAACTCAAGCTTATCATCATCAAAGCACAAGGTAGGGTAAAGCACGACTTGCATTGTAGGACAGCAGCAGACCACAATGATGGTATATTTGCATTGGTTGTTCCGAATGATAAATTATTGATAGCGTATAAAATTGACGGTGATGCGATTTACATGCGTTTCCTGACTTCAACTACATGGACACAGTATTATACCTGCAGTACAGTAAAAAGTTAGAAATTTCCTAAAATTAAAAAAACCTCCATTAAAGCTACAAGTGCATAGTTAGTCATTAATGTGTGGCATGGCCGTGAAGAACAATAGAAGCAGCTAGTGAGCTAGTGTGGTTTGTGTGTGTAGAATTAGATATGGATCAGGACTTAATGATTGTGATTTGTAGAGAGAGAGAGAGAGGAGTGTTTTCTGGTGGAATTCCGAGTGCATTCAATCATTGAATCGAATTCCCTACTGATGACTGCATTAATAATAGGATTACAGAGAGGTGAAACACTTAAACACACACATGGAACAAATGAATAATGGTAAAGGTTGGAGTTGATGATGACGGAATATGGTGCAAGTAGAGAAGAGTGTAATTTCACGTGAAATAAAAAAGTAAAAAAATCTAGAGATGAATGAGAGATGCGTGGGCGTTTAAGGGAGAAAATGAATTTACATTGAGCACGTATATTAGTACTTATATATTGTGTGAGTGTATGTGTAAACCTTATGGGTTGTTGTTGAAACGGAGCTTTTGTGTCGTGACCCAGGAGTGTTTTATCATCGTAATCATTCAAATGTGGTCAATATTGTGGTGTTATTTACTTTTCACAATGCTGATGGACTTGTAGATGCATTTATTTGCAAACTTTGTTTTTTAGGTGCTCCCCATTCATGAAATGAGCTTGTGTTCTTATGTGTGCGAGATCTGCGATGGGTACACATTGTGCAGGGATGCGATGAACATAAAAGACTGGTTTTTAACTTAAATGCAAATGTGTTTTTGAATTGTGTGTTGGCCAGATGTTTAGAAGACTTGAGTGAGCATTGAGCATCCAAATTGTTTATTGAATGATGGTAATAAGTAAAAAATATCTTTAGTGTTATAGTTAGTTTGTGGAAGAGCATAAAGGATAAATAAGCTGCTGGTGATGCAGGGGAACACTTGGAATGTTAAGATTGTTGGAGATCAGACAGTCGGATCTCTGTGAGGTTGTACAGGTGACAGACAAGACTGAGGAATGGGGTCCCTTTAAGGCTTCGTAATTACTCCAGAAGTAAAAAGTAAAGTTCACTGAGTGTCAGCACAGAGAGACGTGTCACTTGTTGAAAAAGTCAGAAAACTAGACCATCAAACGTCTCTCACAAGGGTCAGTTGATATTTATATATACGTGTGTACGTACACAATATGTTACAGCTTAATGGTAGGCCAACAAATAAATCCTACAAGGTGTGTTCCATGCCTGTGGGTAGAGATAAAAAAGAATCAAGACGAATTTATTACTGGACAGGTCAGAACTTGAAAGACTCACTTGACTGTAAATTTGTGACCATCGCTGAGTCTATTACGAACCAATTGAGCCACCATAATTTGTCACCCTTTGAATTCCTAACTGAAGTTTTACAATAACAGCGGATGACACCGAGAGAGCCACGTTTCAGTTTATTTTTCTAAGAACCGTCTGCTTATACGAAAAAGTGGTTTGTATCCTTTTTAAACTTGATGTAACTTTGTGAGTGAGTGTGTGTGCAGTGCATACGTACGTATGGTTTATCCTCCTGGAAATTCTTGGAGTTGAGTCATTAATTGTGCTAATTGTCGGTGACGCAGTAGATAATCACAGTCAAAAGCTGGGTTTGATTCAAGAACAGATAATCCATACATTTGGAGACAACAAGACTCATCTTTGTTTAACCAGAAAGTATAAAGTCGAGCATCAGGAACCAGACTAGTTTGGGAAGTGTGTGTGTATCTCAAAATATGTGTGTGTATGTTGTGGTAACATGAAATAACTTGGTGAATGACAAAAACTAAGGTTAAAAAGTAAAAAGAAACTTCCTCGTCTCGAGATGAAATCTTATGTGAGACTTTTCCCGTCGTTGCCCGTATAAAAGCATTAAAAGTAAGCCAGAACCCGATGATCATGACAAGAGACGAAAGAGCAACAAGGTTAAGCTGTAGCTGTAGGTTGGGTAAGTGTAACGAGAGTTTGCAGTGTGGTGCACCATTAAAACTTCATCTTCATGCAGTTGAGAAGTTACCGAGAGCTTAGAAAACACACACACTCTACACACTGTGGACTGTGTGAATAAAGAGTGCAGGTTACTGATGGATTAGCATTTTGCAGATAGTTGGGCTTGCTTAGCAAAAGCACATTTTGCTCTGTGCTCTTCTTTCTCGAACGTATTCAGTTTAAGTAAATCACACACACACACACACACACACTCCCAGCCCAAAAATAAACAGACTTGGAGTTATTTTTTGTTCATCTTCAAATACTAATACAACTTGGATGATGAGACCAGCGATAGTCAACTTACACAGAGATATTCTGTGTGTGTATAGTGAGTAACCTTCTCCTGGAGAAATCCTTCCAAAAAACTTATTCCATTACTAAAAAGACAGGTTTCTCAACTGGTAAGGATCTCCATAACTTTTTAGTTCTGTGTTTGTGTGTATGAATAGTCGGTTGCTTGTGGGATAATGGATGCAACAAGGAAGTAGCAAAGGAGAAGGATTATTTCTTTATTTCTCTATCTTTCGCTGTCTGAAATGTGTTTGCGAGTTAGCTGCTCTGCTTCGCTGTTGCTGCCAGAGTACATTAGAAAAGTGTCAGCTTCGATATATTTATTAGAGCAATTTCTGCCTGCGTGATGATTATTATGGAGCATAATGTAGAAACGCCATTCAATTGGGAAAGGGCAGACCCACAAAATGGGAAAAGTTTTGTTTGGAGACTTCCACTTGAAGATGTGAATAGACGAAGACTCACTTGTAAGTTTTGTATCTTCTTGTAGTGCATTTTAAATTGAGGAACAAACACGTGTACAAGATTTTTTTTTCTACTTTCCATAAGTCTCTAAAGTATTCGGAGTAAAATGCAAATGAAAGATGTTAGTGTAGTGCTTAAATCAAAAGACAATAATAAATTAGCATGACTAAATAGAGTGAGTAGTGCATTATGGTTATGTAAGTTCATTACATAATGACGACAACGATAGAAGAAAGTAACTAAAGTGCGATGGTACTTTCGTGGTGATACAGCAACACTAGAAATGCTTGTGAAGCCTCTGAGGGATGAGACTCTTGTGTGTGTGACCACAAACTACAAATACACTGCTGTTTACTGCTGGGCTCTGTGTAGACAATCTAGACAACGCTCAACACAGCCGGAGGAGGAAATTATTAATGCGGATGCCAAAAAGTCATTTACTAAAGGGCCATGTTCATCATGATGGGTTTGCATTACTACGGACAAGTACAACACTCTTTGGGTTGGAACATTTTGGAAGGCTCACAGTCTCGTCTTCTTCTCCATCTCTCCTGCGAGTATTATGATGATGATGATGATGATGAGTATTACAAGAGACGAAATAAATACATGAACTAATTAGGATCGACTAATGGACTTGAATGAACGTACAAGTCATTACCTTTTAGTGTATTTGCATACACTTTGACACAATATACACTTCTGGAGCACGCATACCCTCAAGCATCCTACCTAACCAAAGTTCATCTCTTCCTCACTTATTGCAGTTTTGCTGAAGGAGCTGCTACCTTCAAACAATTTGAGAATTTGATGAAGGTACCTTTCCGATTGGGGAATGTGAACTTGATCAATATCTGATGCTGTGTAAGGGAATGTTGAATGTCAGTCTGAAGTAAAAAGGTACTTTTATGAACTGCCTACCCAATAAAATATGGTTAATAAGATAAAGCCCACTTAATATGAATGTGAATGTCATTAAGAAGGTACGTGTGAGATTGGAAATTGTTGATTGGATGCATACCTGAGTCTCGTTGGTGTGTGTGGTAATAAATTTTGTGATTTGAGTGAGTAATTAGGATGTGTGGAATGTCAAAAGTGCAGCTACCTCTTGTGCTACATGATAAGATAGTTAAATGTTTGAAGGTGCAGCATGAGCCTCATCGGTATTAAAAGAAGAATGGAATGTAGGAAGTGTAAAAAGGGAAACTGCGTATATGATGGTTTACTTGAAAGTGCAGCAATCAAGAGTGAGCAGCAGCAAGTGACACGGATATTGATAACGTCTTATCTCCCTTAGTGGAATGATGACATGCTTCGAATACTCTCGGGTTTAGTCACACAGAGAGATCAAGTGTAACTTTGTAAGTTTTTGTTTCTCATTAAATCGCTTGGGAGGATACCTCACACCTTTTTAAGATTACGAAGCAAGTTAATTATCGTTGGTGTGCTCAGTCACAAATTTCAAAGAGACAATTAGTAAAGGACAGAAGAAGACAGAGGAGAGATAGAAAGCTCATTGGGTTCCTCCATTTGTGTCAAGTAAATTTACACCTTAACGAAATACTCGCAGAGAGTTTTAGAGTTTCAGGGTGAAATGTATTTATTGCACGGTACATTTTTAAGGTGAGATGGAACTGAGTGCTCACTTACAGCTCACACAGTGTCGTCAACGCCCATCGTTATCCCCAATTATGAGACTTTTATACACTGTGAACAGAAACAAATGACAGATTATTAGAGAGAAGTACGTAGAACGTAAACTTCATTCTGTGGAGGGACTCGAAACACTCAAAGCACTCCACACAGTTTATTCTTATTCAAATTCTTGTTCATTTGTTACTTACTCAGCTTCATATGTTCGAAGTGAGAAGAAAACTCTCAGTCTAGGTAGACTACAATATGATCTATTTGACTTTGTGACGATTAGACACACTGCACTGGTTACGAGAAGTCACGTTTCGCTCGTAATTATTTCAGCAAATGCAATTCTCGCAGGAGGAAATGAGTACACAAGTTTGGTCAAAAGATTGATTTATGGTTTATTGTTTAAACGGAAGAAGTCCGTCGGCTTGAAAAGCGTTTGATATGGTAAACGGAGATGTGTGTACAAGAGGCTACAATTTGATATGACCATTTCTAGGTATTTTAGCATAAAAATCCTTATACAGGGATTGAACGATGATTAATCGGTTGATTACTCAGAGTAAACTTGTTATTTATTGGCGTCTGCTTGAAAGTCCATTAGTGATTGAGTAATCATAATTTATTTGGATGAGTTCTGAGTACTTATTACTTACAACAAGAAGACTCAGTGACTTTTAATTGAGTGATAAGTAGAGAGACGCTTGGTGTTGAGGAAGGATTGGTAGTAGTAGACAGGGAGGATCATAATACGCATACACTCATGCACACACAGTCAAGAGTCATTCGGCAATTAAATGAATCTGTATGCAAATCGTGTACGCTCACTCTTTGTCAAATGATTAGACTTGTCAGTCAAAAGCGAGACATTGGCTCCGGAAAGTAAGTCGGTTAAGGAAATTTAGCCAGAATTTGCAGAGTATTTATTTAAAGTAGTCTAGCCTATGGATTTCACATATTTCTTTCGCAGTGCTTTCAGTTTGACAGGATAATTCTACGTCTGAGGATCGGTGAGATCAATTCACACAACGGTTTCTAAGAACATTGTTTTCCTTACTGCGTGATCATCATCTTCACTCCTCTCTAATGATTCAGAAGTGATTATTGAAACATTGAAAGATCTTGTGGAGTATCTTAAGCTCACACACACTCACTCAGTCTCGTGTGTAGGTTTCTAAATTCTATCAGATATGTTGTTAAAAGTGGTCTAGGATATTTGCAGAAATAAGCGTGGTGGAACTGGAAGTCAGATAAGTCGGAGAGTCGGATGTACTTGTGAAAATGCGGTTCGTACTTCTTCTTGTATTTGTAGTGCACCGTTTGTACAGTGAAGTTTTTTACGAAGTTCAAAATTGGTAAATGTGTAGGATCATTTGAGAAAAGCTCAAGAAATGCAGTCAATGAATGTATTTTTGCAACTTGAATTTGGCAAAAGGTCTTCCCATCCTTTAGACTAAGTCTAACACAAGTTATCTTGTGTGTTAAGAGAGAAGTGTGAGTGTGGGGAAATCCGTTTAGGTTCTCGTTTGTCACCTTGACTCGGTCGAATCTGAATTTTTAGTCCCGAACTGTGTCGTCGTGCTCATCCCATTTGGCTTTGGCTTCTCGAGTATGTCTAACTATTCATGAATGAGACTGTGGCTTCATTCTTGTCTAGAACAAAAATTGCATGAGGAGAAAAGCAGCAAGACTTTATTTGGACTTGGTACACTACTTTTCCTTTTTCTCATTGTTCTCTGCAACACAACAATATACCAACAACGACACTTTATTAGATCCTCTGTGAAATTGAGACTCCGTCTACTGTGTCCAACTGGCAGTCCCCATTGTCTGCCCTGTTTATTCAAATTAATTGGAAGAACAAACACAGTTTATATTCACCATTATTGTAAAACAATTAACACCAAAGACCCCGCTGAGATTGGGCATACTCCCTGGAGCAGTTAATTGTAATAATTGACAATAATTACACCCAAGGTGGTACTCTCCTTCGAATAATACTCAGACTCCTCGCTGCAGACTTTAGTTGGAACTTGGAACCTCGTTGTGATGTTATTCATTGTCTCGAGTCTCGATTATTTAATTCTCATCGGAAATTCCACAGAGAAACACGCCAACGATGAACGACGGACACAAGAACCTCAGGAGGAGCAGCATCGTCTTGTGAGAAAAAACTAAATCTCTCCAAAGAATGGAACAGTATGAGTATGACATGAGCATTTATTTACGAAAAAGCATTTAGTTTTGAGACTCTGAGTATATCTGTACTCGTTATAATTTGAATTCATACGTGAGGAAGACGGATGCTGCGCTGACTGTATGCAAATCGTCTTTCTTGTTAGACTGGGTGTGTGTTTCAAAGTGTCACTCTCACCACAAGTCACAAGTAGCGTAGAGTTTAATAAAAAATGGCAAAGTGAAGAGTATGGAATGAAGAAATGAAACCCACAATCTGACGGTGTGGAAATTCTGGCCGTGCACTTTTACGTCGAGAGTCGAGAGCAGATCTTCTGGGAGGATATTGCTACAAACAAAAAGTAATCAGACGAAGGAATCAAATAATGTGTGATGATGATGTTCCCCTCTGGGTGGAAGATCCGTGTGACCATGAATTGCACTTATCCTAAGAATGGATCTCTTGGTGAGGTGATACTCACGTAGTAGTCAGCACATATGAATATAACCGGACAGACAAACGGACACACTGTTTTGCATGCATATGTGTGAAATATCCTCAATCGTAGAGAGAAAAAATTAAGATTCAGAGCAGATTTGTTTTTGCCAGGTAGACGTGTGGGTTTTTACGGGAATGGCTTCGTTACTTCGTTCGTATTCTTCGTGTAATCTCCCCATTGTCATATTTTGAGTCATATTACGGATGATGACAAAAGACTCTCGTTGGCAAAGGTGATGCATTTTGTTTGGTGGCTAGAAGATGACGAGAATCATTTTTCGGTTGACCACATAGGGCGACATCGGAAGTTGTGGTTCTCTCAAAGTTTTTTATTACTTTTAATGAAGAGAAGACAAAAGAGTGCGAAGGAGTTGGAGTAGCTGAGGTGAAGAAGTCCATGCTGGTGTGAATTCTCAATCTAAGGAGGTGTCAACGGGCGGTGGTGGTGGTTCTAATGTAGAAAAGTGATAAGCATTGTGCTGCCTGTACGATAGCAGGAGTCGTGAACTGGTTTTATGGTTTGGGTTTCAAATTTCGAAATCCTACACTCACCCTTCCATTAAACTAGAAGTGTGCGTTTACAGTTTACATCCAATTGACACTAAAAGCTCATTTTCATAAAATTTCGGCAGCACGAAGATGAAGCTTTATTATTACTGCTGCTATTAATAGAGAAAAGAACTCTTGGACAATCTCGTCACGGCTCTAGAATATTCTCTTCAGTATCGTCGTCTAATCCTCTGCTGCGTATTGTGTATTGCACTTTGTTGGGTGGGTTCCTTCTTGTTCACTTTGTAATTAAACTCCATTAATACTCCGTGTCATCGTTAATTAATGTCAATGGTATAGATATGCATATTCTCTCATTTAATTATACACGTGAATCAGCTACTAGAATTTTACGAAATGTGAGAGCAGACGAAAGTTTCTTCATTACTTTCAGTGCAGCTTAAAAAGGAAGTGACTATTTAAGATTTCCTATGTTACTGGCTGTTTATTCTCGTCCATTTGTGTGTAATAAGCTTGAAAAGTATCTCCTCTGAGGTTAAATACCTTTTATGCCTGATATAAGTTTGTCGGGATGAAATTGTAATCTCACAAAATCTCTCGTGTTTCTCCAAGCAATGATGAAGAAAGGATTAAAAGTTGTGTTGAGTGTGGAGCATCCTTATCCAACCTTTTATTTTCGTACAACAAAATTTCTACAGAATCTTGAGTCTTGAGGCATGTGGCTTTCGCAAGATATCAATACGGGTCGGGGCCGCTTGACTTCGGGGCGTTTAATTAGAGATGATAAAAGGGTTAATTAATTTGGAATGAGGTGTTCTCTTACCCCAGAGCGTGTCAGAGGGAAATGAAAAATGATTCTTTGAGGTCCATAGTTGATAGAGTCCATAATGGGTGCTTTACTACGAGTAATCTGTGTGGAAGTTCACGCTCTGTACAGTATGATAGTGACTGGAATGAATGACTCTTCACAAAAAGACACTCTCGCTTAGTTAATTGAATGAAAGGGTTGATTATTGTATAATAAATGAGGTGGTGTGGGTCAAATCCACTGTGTGTGTGTGTGTGTGTGTGTGTGTGAAGACTTAGGTGAGATTACTCGTAGTAATCTTTCCTTTCATCGTTTGCACCAAAATGAGGGAGGAAGACAGGAAATGGATTTGCAAGCATACTACGGAATGCAAACACTTATATACTTATTACATTCGTACTCCTTGCTCTTTAAAAACTTGTGAATGCTTTTGACGAAGATTCATTGAGAAATTCACGAAATACTAGGAAAGGATATGCGATGGGCAGGTCTCGTCTTTAACCTGCATACTTGTCTAATTACTGTAGCGTAGCTTTTAAAGTTAGTCTTCGTGAAGCGAAAAAGATGATTATTTGTATGAATGACTGAATGAGTCATTCTTTAAAGACGAGAGCACAGCCAGCAGCCGCCCTTGAGGCTTCACGAGTTGTGAAGTAATATTAATCTGTACGAGTAGTGGAATGGCATTTACTGTGTAATAGTAACTGGGCTAATTGATGTCCACTGTTTAATTAAGTATTGTTTCCAACTGTTAATTAATTGATGTGTTTTTTGTATGATTTACAGGGAGACGACATCGTGTCTTCTGGAGACGAGCATTCAGCTGGTTACCTTCAGTTCGATGGACAAGAAGAAGAATGACTTCATTCCTGTACACTTTCTTCGTCTTACTCTCCACTTGCCTTCCCGTTTCACGTAAGTATCAATTTTCTTTTGCATGTGACCTTACAGTTTATTACTGCAGTAAAGAAACAGTTACTTCATTCCTTGTACATTTGCATGCACGCAGACTTCTACTTAAACGTGTAGTCTTTTAATATATGTAATTTAACGTAAGACGATGATTATTGATCAGTCAGTGTCACTTATCTCGTGGGAAAAGGGTGTATACTCTATATGACTCACTGTTGACTGTCACTGTCAATATGAGAAGGAATGTTACGTTGTTAGTTGTTATCGCCATTTCACAACGCACAACATTGCTCTCTTCGTCATATTTATATTTTTGATTCTTCTACAGCCTTCTCGTACCATGCACAATCAGAAGCTGGAACGCTTTCAGGGTAAAATAACAAAATTATCATCAGATTCATTCCTTCTCCATCATTGAAAAATATATATATCATTTCTATTTGGAAGTTGAGTCAGCAATCATCGTCTACACTGAAGCATGCATGATATATGAGTGACTGACTGTTTTGTAGTGGAAAGAAATGAGAGACAAAACTAAGCTCCTTATTCTTTCGTCATAATAACATACTGCACAATCTGCATAGGGTGAAATGGGAGCAGCAATCTCACCAAAGAGAACTTTTGAGTTCCTTTCGTTGCGTACTTAAGAATTATTATTGTGCATGCATAATTTGTTTAAATGCACGATGGAGAATAAGAAGAAGACTTAGTTGTTCTGGTGTAGTGAACTTTTATTCTTGTTTCTTGACATTCAAAGGGATTCTTCTTACATCTTACGTAGTTAAAAATTCAAATTTCCATCATCCCTGCACACATTTCTTGATGAAGATGATTGTTGTACGGGTGTTGAGTGTGAATTCTTCCAAGGATGAAGGTCGTCTTGCGGTGTGCTTTTTATTCTTTTTGAGTATAATCATCTTCTTAGTTTAAACTTAAAATATCCGTATCGGAGACAACAGGAAGAGTTGTGTGGAGGAACGTAGAGGTACTTTTGACTTTATAGAAGAAGTGAGTTTTAGAATCACACAAGTTAGATTCGGTCAGAAAGACACGAGCCAAGTAGTTTAGGGAGGGATGATGATGATGAAACAGAAAGTGTTTTTGTGCCTGCAACGCGTGTCATCTTGCCTTCTGGATCAATTTGGGAAAAGAGAGAGATATCATTTTTTGTGTGCAGAGGTAATCCAGGTGGTCGAAAGGTAGTTTCATTTGGGTATCTTGATCTTGTGCAAAGAATCGATTTTGAGGTTAAGGGGAAAAAGATATCGCATAAGTAGGCACGTATGATTGCCGCTGCCGGAGAAATAACAGCTTGACTTTTTTCTTCGTTGACTCGTGCTCGGAAGTGTTTGATATGCATTTCGAGATTTACATGAGTTTATGAGGAAGATTATTATTATGAGTGAGTGAGCCGGATATGGTTGACGGAATGTAACAAGTGGAGGAATTATTGTGATTCACGTGGTGGGGTGTCTCTCTATATGATAAATATATATATGTTATGCATTTGTATCCGTGGCTTTGTGTCGCACTCCTTCTGCTGCTGCTGCTGCTGAGCTGCATGTTCCAATCCGGTACGGTTGAATGATGTCGGCAGGTGAAGAAGACGAGGGCAGAAGCGTTGTTGTTACGATATGACTAAACTTCCATCAAGTGGATGTTCTATTTAAATGGACCCATATAGTATACTTACACATCTCATCGCTCTATTTAAAGGTTGTGCAGTTTTTTACCTACTTTGTGGCTGAAATTACGTGGAAATTTTTATTGCTGTCGCGATGATCATCTGCAGCTTTCAATGTAATTTGTGATTTTATGACACTTTTCCCTTCTTCACTTTACAAATTAGAGACTTGTAACCAAAGCCGCACATCCAAATTCAACATCGGAGCTTATTTGATGGAGGTTTCATCTTTAATGCATTGTCATCTCTCTCTCTTTCCTCTGATAGAAAGCGACTTTGACCCGGAGATTTGTGGCGGTGGCAATCCGTACATAAAGTTAAAGTAGTAGCTATGTAGGTAGATATGTTCGAAATGACTTTACAAGATATTTTGATCAGTGGGGTGCACTCA
>JAQGAD010000393.1:0-41104 GCA_034696625.1 Isotomurus palustris | reverse complement strand
GTGTCATGTTCCATCACGAATGACGAAGAGCAGGAGGAGAATGAAAAGAATGATGAACAAAGTCCCGGCAGAAGAGACCGCTCTCAGTTTCTCAAAAACACAAACAAAGGCCATTGAAATGACCCAAAATGCCCTCAGTGTTAGAAATGTTCATAAAATTATATCTCAAGAAATCAAACTTTTATTATTTTACTTATTATCACAAGAATACACGAAAACAGTCAGTTTGTAGTTTAATCAAGAAAAGAATGCTGGGGAAGATAAAATTAATCTTAAAAGGCAAGGTCAGCTTCCTTAAGGAGTCGATCCGGACCTTTCCAGTAAATGTTTCAGGTACGGGTTGCTTTCGGCTTGCTTCTGAACTTCTTCCAATAAAGTTTCTACCTGCTTTTGGTATTCGGGATTCTGTTCTTCGAGATCTCTATTAGGATTTGCTTCCATGAATTTATCATGAAGAGTTTTAACTTTCAGAAGGAACTCATCAATGGCTTGCTGCCCAGCCTATAAAGAAATGTTAAATGTCAACTTTACAAGCAATTCGAAAATATTATTTGGTGTCTCGTTAGAACACTTACAGCTTTGTAGTCTCGTCTCTTCTTCACTGCAGCCTCGTCTGCATCTTCTTGATCAGCAGATGAAAAGTCTTCAAGCTTCCTGGCCATATTCGTCGCTTTCTCGATTACTTCAGCAGGGAAATCAACTTGTGACGCCACATGAATTCCAAAGCTGCGATCACAAGGTCCTCTCTCTATTTTAAATAGCATTGTGAGACCTTCAGCATCAGCGACTGCTGTTACATGGTAGTTTTTAACAGTTGGAACTTCTTCTGCTAGGACCGTTAGTTCATGAAAATGAGTGGCAAGAATACAGAAGCAAGCTACTTCTTTCGCCAAATGTCTGAAATTGAGAATGAGCAAAAAATTCGTCAACTTGCATCACAAAATGTAAATTAGCTAGTGTAAGGAATATTTTACTCTGAGATCGCCCAACAAAGACCAAATCCATCGTACGTCGATGTTCCTCTTCCAAGCTCATCAATGATTACAAGTGAGTCTGAAGTAGCAGTCTACGAAAAAAAATCTGTGTAAAAATACTGAATCTGAAATCTAAAGCATAAGAACCTAAATGTCCTCCTACTTACCTTGAGAATGAAAGATGTTTCTATCATTTCTGACATGAAGGTAGACACACCTTTAGTGAGATTATCACCTGCTCCTACTCTTGCTAATATCGCGTCAACCACAGAAACCTAAATAAAAATTTAAGTAAAAATTGAGACATACACTAACTAAGATGTGTTATATAGGATGTATTGTCATACCTCTGCTTCTGTAGCAGGAACAAAGCATCCAACATGAGCGAGCAATGTTGCTACTCCGAGGGATCTTAAATAAGTCGATTTTCCTCCCATGTTGGGTCCAGTGACGATATAAAACATCTGCTTATCTACAGTAAAAAAAATGTGTGTAGTTGAAGCTGTACGTGGAGAGTATTACTCTTACTTCATAAGTTACCTTTTTCGAAATGAACATCGTTTGGAATAAAACAAACATCTGGTTGGACTTCAACGCAAGGATGCCGGAGACCTGTGAATTTCATGAGTCCAGTTCCTTTCGGATACAGTTTAGGGCGAACGTAGGGCGTACACGAGCTAGCTGATACTAATGCAAAACTGGTTAGAACATCCAACTGAGCTAGTACACCCCCAAGTTCTTCAAAGCACGAGTGGTAGCTTGCTGAAATTTAATATACATGTAATTCATAGAATTATCTGAACTCCGGACTAACACATTTGTAAGTGTACAATCTAAAACGACTTACTTGCTACATCAATAACTTGTGCAACTATGTCTTTCTGCTCTTCCTCATATCGACTGATCTTTTTCAAATATTGTTGAGACAAATCTTCTAACGCAGAATTTCTAAATGCGACTCCATCCTTTTTAGAGTGAATTATTTGAAACTCTTTGCTGTTTCTAATGAGCTTTTCATCCTAGATTCAAAAATGGAACACGAAAACATATTTATATCGCTGATACAATAACAATAATAAAGATGAGGAGATACGATATCTTATAACTAAAACTAACCTTCATCGTTACACGAAAGAAATATCCACTCATAGAGTTTGATTCCAACTTCAAAGATTTATTAGCCTCCAATGACAGGGTGTTTGCAACCTTTTCAGTTTGTCTTTGCATTTGCTTTTCCATCTCATCCATCTTCTCACGCAAAACTACAAATTACAGAATCATGAGGATTAATAATGATCAAGTTTTGATTGCACAAGAAAAATCAACATCAAACTACTTACCTTTCAGAGAGTCGTCAAAGTCAGAACGAACAATAAAATCTCCTCTCTCTGCTCGTGCTATATCCAAAGTTGTCTGAATAAGCTCCGTAAACTTGTCGAGTTCTTCTTGCAGACATTTTATTGGATCCGTCATACAAGACTTGAGCACATGCTGAAGGGAGCTTTCGTGGTTTTCTAGATCTTGAACAAGCTTAGGAAGCTTTACCAAAAACACATAAGCTCTGAAAACGAATCGTCAATTGTAATCATATAAGTACAGAAATTGCCAAATTACTGGAAGACTTGGACATATTTGAATAATATGAATTACTTGTAGCAATCTTGCAAAGTAGCTTTCTTCTTATAAAGTTTTCGTGCGATTGTGGGACAATCTGGAACCTTTCTTAAATGTTCTTCGTGAAGGGCTTGTCGAAGGGGCAAATCATTAATTAGAACTTCAACCAAGTCCAACCGTTCTTCTAGCTTTTCTATGCTTACAAGAGGTTGTTTCAGGTATTGCGCTAATAACCGGTGACCCTAATAACACATCAATGTCAAATAAATGTTTGCTTGTAGCGAGTTTTTAAAAATTGAAAAAATTATTACAAACTCAATTACTTGTGCTGTGCGACACTTGTCGATAACAGAGAGTAGGGATACATCTTTCCGAGAACTCAATTCGAGTGAGTTGAGAGATAAATGTAAGGCTCGACATGCGGATGAATCCATTTTGACAAACAAACCGGAGTCAAAAGGCTTTAGTCGAAACTGATGTGTGTAAGCTTCTCCACAGGAAAGCTATGCACCAAAAAATATTAAACTGATACTTCACAGTTCACAGTGAAGATAAGTTCACAACTACCTCCAAGTATTTGATGACTCCAGCCAATCCAGAAACTGCTAAAGTTTTCTCTAATTCCGGGTTCGCTCCGGTTTGTACTTCAGATTTGGATTTTTTTAATAGCCTGTTTAAGTCTTGGTGAATATCTTTGCTATCGAAGTCCGCTACTTTCCTTTCATTCACGAGAACTCCATTTCTCTCCAGTACCTTTTATCATTCAAATCATACTAAAGTTATTTCTCAGTCCTCAATTGCAACATCATACTGTATATTGCTTTCTAGCTTATATATACCTTTCTCAAAGCCGTAACGTCATCACTTTGCGACAAGGAAGTTGGAAAAACAGCTTCTTTTGGTGAAAGCTGAACTATGACTGATTCGAAGTTGGTAAAAGCATCGTTATCCACCAATTCAATCAAATGAATTTCCCACTCGTTCATATTTACGAATCCGATTCCAATAGTCTACGAAGAATAAAATAAATCAACAACTTCTTCCCAAACTGATATAAATTCTGAATAAATTACCTTATTGCGTCCCACATTTGAAATTCGTATTCCCACAACCCCATTATTCACTGTCACTTCATTGTTGGCAAAAAGAATGTCCTCAAACTGAGTGAGATTTCCAGGTGAGCCCTGAAGAAAATTAAGGAAGCATGTATAAATCTCTCATATTCATTGAATAATTGTTTAAAATCCTTACCCTGTACTTGACAGCCCATTCGATTCTCGCTTTATTTCCTTCATTGACGTAAACTTCAACTCTGAACTGCTTCACTAACAGCAGATCTCTCACAAACGCTTCGAAGTTGGCTCTACTTAAGTAGACACATTCCACCTTCCTGTCTCCGTGACCGAAAGTTTTAATAACAGCCGTCGTCTGGAAGACCTCCTTAGCTGCCAACGCTGCATCCGCTCCATAAACCAGGTACGTCTCTCCATCTCCTCCTCTGTCAAAGAATCGAACTGTCGACGCAGGTTTCTAAACGCAATAATAAATTATGCACATCTTTGATATCCTTAATTTAGTACTGTGAATCAAGTGCTCTAATTAAAGTTGCACCTCAACTTACCTCTGGCAATCTAGAATATGCTGAAGCGAACACGTTGTCTTCATTTGCAGAGCCTGCGTCAGAAATTATTACATTCAATTCAAAACCACACTCAGCGACTCAGCTAGATATAATTGAGAACACTTAGTTACCTTCTGCTGCAGATGACATCTCTCTCCTTAATATTATTAACCCTTAAATATCAATCAAGAAGTATAATAGACTTCAAATCAAACTTCAAAGTTCAATCAAACGGAATGCTTTAATCCAAGGAAAACAAAATGAAAACAATGTATTGTGATTGTGGATTGCGTGTGTGTCTCCCTCCGGAATCAACTCGCGCTATTTGCACTTGAACAAAAACTAAAAAAGTTAAATCTGTGCAACCGTTCTTTGTTGAGGTGATTTTGCTTTCTTGAGCGTCTTTTCTTCGTGTAACAAGATGCAAAGGAGTAAAAAACTGTTTGATTTTGATATGCAATTTTGTAAGTACGAGTTTTAAGTACGAGATGCTAATTTATTAACTTCTTTCAACTATGCTATGATTTATAGTCTGTGAACGTGTAGACGGCAAGGTTAGCCCAGCTATTCCTAAGTAAAGTGTTTCCAATTCAAAGCTCCCTATATAAGTCGTTTATTTTATTTTAATGATAAGTATGGACATTTTATGGTCGATGCAGATTTGGTAACATCAGTTAAGCCAAAGCCTCTTGAAGCCAAGCATCAATGTCACTGGCAAAATCGGCAATCCATTGAGCGTTCGTGTTCAGCACTGACTTCGAGTTTTGTAGGGATGTAATCACACTTGGGGAAGTCACAGTTCCATCGCTTATCCATGTGTCAATTGTCGTTGATACCTGATAGGAATTTGAATCATGGAATTAGGATAACTGCTTTCATTTCTCACTTATAGGGCCCTAATAGACTAATAGTTATTTGATTACTGTGGTGGCAATTGTCTCCGATGTTGTGTAGGACGCGATTGTTGAAATGACACTGCTGAATGCATTTTCTCCGAGTCTGAAAGTAGGACACAATGGGAATACGATTATATATTGCAGTTGCAAGCTGCATAAATTTCGAAATTATTAATTTGAATTTCAATACTAAAATTACTCACTCAGTTTTGACTGCATCGTTTGATGCTGTCAGAAAATTGATCACAGTTTGTCGATTCAGAGGATTTTCAGCTAATCGTTGCAGTAAAGAAATTCCATGGGCTCTGCGGTCAAGAGATGAGGCTCCATCGATCGCCATGTTCATCACACTGTTGAAAATCGAGTGTTTAAAATTGGTCTATTATTCTATGCGTTCTGGAATATCAAGTTGAAACGCTTGAGTTTTAAAACAACCTTTGCAATTGGGTTGAATTAGATTCGCAAGCAAGAGAGTTGATTACGAGTGTGAAGCGCTCTGTTCGATAAGCCTTCGTGTACTCATCTATCAGAAGAGCTCTTAAGTTAACACCGTTGAACGAATCGGCAATGTTAATTCCTTTGCAGAAGATCATTGGTTGAAGATCCGCACGAATTCTTCAAAATTCCATAAATTCTATGAATTGCCTGAGATTTTTTTAAATTGAGTAATACACATGACTGAAGTTTGCTTACGGATTTGCGGAAGGGTCTGTGCCCCACGCTGGAATTTTGGTAGAAGCGATTGTTGCACATTGTGCAGAATCGAATGCACATGCCCAATCCAGCAACTGAGCTCGAAGGAACCAGGTCACTGGAGTGTCTGTAGGTGCTTCTTCCAATCCGATTCTGACCAAAGCAGGTTCAATTCTTTGCAAGAAGTATTGCTGGTAGATTACGAAAGATCATTTAGAAAGCACATCATTGACCACAAAATTAAGCTTGTACCAATCAATCGTACTTTCCATGCAGCAAGAGTTGTAGGTTGATCTTGAAGATATCTGTAGATTGGTCGTATATTGTTGAACACAGCTGTCCAAACTGTATTCTCATCTTCTTTGGTGAGGTATGCAGTCAAGTCTAGTGCGTTTCTAATATTGATGTAATCTGAAATATGAATGTTTAATTTACCATTTACCTTTCACAGTTTCTATACATCTGCACACTCTCATACCAATTCTTAAGATTCAAACAAACTTACTAGCCGTGGAGCTCTTGAAATAGTCATCAATCATTTGACTCCTTGTAGATAAGCTGAAAACCTCATGATTCTCTGCTAATTGCTGTTTTATCAACTGGAAGAAATGATCGTCATACAGAACTCTGTAATAATCTAATTGCCGAATTTTCAGCAATTAAAAACTGACTTTGGATTGCTATTTTTAATTTAGTTTCTATGAACTGACATCTTGCATCTGGATTAACAATGACCCACTCGTTCGAAGAGCTTTCCCCGAGTGAATAAGATTGAAGCAGTGTCAACTTGTCGAGCCAAAGAGCTGGTTTCCAGTTTGCTTGGCTGAAATCTGGATTATTTTTCGTGGCAATAGACACAGGAACGTACCAAAGTCCACCGTTATCTTGCCTTGCTTGTCTTTGGGCAGCCAAGTCGAAGCGTTCCTACAAAATATTTAGCTGTAGAGTGCCATTTTAATTGTGCAGATATAATCGAGGAATTTAAAATTACTTGCGAAACATAAATGCGATTAGAACCAGCATTCGAAACTCGAATAAGAGGGAATCCTGTTTGCAAAGTCCACGAGTCCATAATTTCTTTGACACTGAATTCTGTCAGAGTTTGATCAACATCAGCTTGCGTTTGAAGGAAAGCGAAAAGTTGATCTTGAACTGTGTTGCTGTATTCACTGTTTGAAAATACAATTTTTTTAACTTTCCCAATGACATTTTTAGTTAATGGTGTTTCTCTTACTGTTGTTTCAAATAGGCTCGTAGGCCTTTCATCAGCGTGTCTTCAGTTAAGAATCCTTGCATCATTCTTATCAAAGCAGCAGCCTTTTCGTAGATGATGCGGCTGGGTTGATTAACAACTTGGTCGGTGACATTACTGTGAACTGGAACTGAATTGGAAGTAACATCGTAATCCATAGCTAACTGAATTACATCAATTGTGTATCGGTCCAGTTGGCCAAAGTCGCTTTCGGTGGCAGTAGAACCAATAAACTGCATGTATCTTGCAAATCCTTGTTTTAACAATTTAATTTTGTTAAAGGAAGATTCTAGTTTGAAAGCCTACATTGCAGTACCTTCATTAAGCCACAAGTCATTCCACCAGTCACAAGTCACCAAATCACCAAACCAATGGTGAACAATTTCATGAGCTGTAAAATGAGTAGTTCGAAAATTTAACTCAGCTCAGTTTGGGAATCAAATGGATTTGTTGGAAATATTTTCATGCCTATGACTGCCGACTGTCTCCATTGCTCGAACTGAGTTGATTCCCCATCAAACCAAAGCATAAGGACAATTCGGTAAGTATTTAAGGCCCAGTTTTCCATTGCACTGCAGTGCCAGATGCGTAATTTAAATTAACAACCGAGTACGGAAACTGACAGAGAGAGGCTTCAGAATTCTTACCCAGCTTCGAAGTCTGGAACTGCAACAGAATCCAACTTAGGAAACTGATATTTGTAGTCATAATACGCTTCCAGGAAGTTGAGAATTTTAGCTAAATACACAAAAAAGAGTTTATTTTATTGTTTGGTAGAAACTGAAAGTGTAAAAGAAGATAATTTCTTTCAAGTTCTTAAATACCTGCAGCCTGAGCTGAGAACTCTCCTGTCTCTGCTGTAGTCATTGGAGGAGGACCCCATGTCTACAAAATCAGTAGAATATTTAGCATGAAAAGCCACTCAATGCAGTGAAATTGAAATCTACAAACTCGAGTATCTTTTCTTCTAACCTTCACTGTGTAATTTGACAAAGCTGACGGAGCTTCGACAGAAGCGAAATCAGAAACGATGAAGGCTACCAAGTAGGTTGACATGCTCACAGTTGTTTCATACTGGTCCCAAAACCAGCCATCCATACCGGGTCTACAATAATAATTATTGGAATGATACTTCAAAATTCAGCCACATGTCATACATTAAAATATCTGTGGAAATCAAATGAGGCAATGATGAGGATTACATGGGAATATCCTTTTGGCGTACTGGAGAGTTCCCCAAACTGTGAAAGGCAGCTGCCCGTCCAATCGTAATGTTGAAAGTTGCCCTAAGTGCAGGTTCATCAAAACACGGGAAGGCATACCTTGCACCGAGTTTTTGGAACTGAGTTGTGGCTAGCCATCTGCAATTTATTTGGGATAGCTTTAGTACGGACATTTTGAAGTCGAAAAATACTGCAGGAATTTACTTATAATATCTGAAATCTGAAATTACTTTGTGTCTCCATTGTCAGCTTTGTAGGAACTTCTGTAGAGTCCTTCCAGCCGATCTCCTCCAACGAGAGCAATGAATGGAATTGTGAGAGTGTAATTCTCATTCGGGGTGAGTTGAGATCCCAGGCTTATCGTGTAGGTGGAAATAGCAGAGTTGTACGAATGACCTGACACTCCTACTGCGGAGCCCCCCGAGGAAATTACCTGTAGGTTAGTAATTAAAGGAATGCTAGAGGTATTGCTCCCATTTACAGTCACATGGAATGGAAGTGTAAAACCTACCTGAACTGCACTTTCAGTTATGTTGATTTCCTCCGAATGTAAAGTGATCGAGTTGCTTGCAGTGAGACATGTCAATTGAATCTCAACTGTTCCAGGCGCAGTGAACTGCTCAGGATCGTCCAAAGGTTTGTCCAATATCGGTCGAAGTTGAAGGTTGTAGTGAAAGGGAACTACATTGTTTGGTAACCGAACGTTTGGCTCTTGTCGAACATTTTTTAGATTCACTTGGTAGTCGTCATCTCCATATGGAGCAACTCCACTGAGGGGCTCCAATTGCAGCGGTGGTCCTGCAAAAATATGCGGAACCAGGAAAACTACCGCAAAAAGAAGTCGCGTCATTGCTGGGCTGATTGAATGGGAGGTCAAGATTACTGACCAACGGTTGGGTAGGAATGAATCGATCGCACAACATTTTGCAGGCATGAGTTAATCTCGTGTGTGCTTATCATAATATTATGGATTAAGTGTGATAAACTGATATAAAATATACAACCCATTCTTTAGCTGTCCATTATTTTCTGACATGACATGTTCATGGAACACTGACAACTGATGATTGCGTCATCAAGTTCAAGCTTAATTATTATCAGCGTTTCTGCCGTTGCTTGTGACAAGATTTCGCTACTAATTTACATACCGATTTACGAAAAACCTTATCGGGAATTCCACTTGAACGTTTCCCATTTACATAGCATGCATTTCATCAGTTTCAAACGAGTGAAATTTTTTTTACTTCAATTTGATGTGTGAATTAACTGAATTGCCGAGGATGAAAAACAGTTTACGATTGCTGTATTATTATTCAGTATGCTGAAGGATCTTTATTATTTGTTCCGCTTTCATGTTACACAATGTTTTGCAGCCAGCTTTCAATGTCAGCGTAGAAGTCGGAAATCCAAGCGGAGTTTGTTAACAATTGAGTCAAGGACGCTTCCAGAGCTCTAATAGTTCCCTCTGATAATCCAGGAGATTGCTTCAAGGTGTCAACGGTTGTTTGAATCTAAAAACAGAAAACTCAGTGAATCGGTCCCAAGGCAAATCTATGCATATAAAAATGGTATACCTTAGATGCAGCTTCTGAAGAGGTCGTGTAGGCAGCGATTGATGACACAACACTGCTCAGGGAACTCTCTCCCAATCTGTTAACATAGAAGTCACAAATTAAATGCAATGATCAGACTAAGTGGACTGGCTTGCAGATTTTCTTACGCAGTGATTATTTCACTTGTTTTTTGAGTCAAAAAGTCGAGGACAGCATTTCGATGGGTTGGATTTTCACCTAGTTTTTGAAGGATTGTTAACCCATAAGTTCTTTCGATTCCTGACGCAGTGTCAATCGTCTTGGTCATCAGACTTAAACGGCAAGTTAGATTTAGTTTATGATAGTTCGAGCATGACTTAAATATTCTTTCTACTTACTCTAGTACATTTGCAGCGTTGCTTTCACAAGCCAAAGCGTTACTGAAAAGTGCGAGTCTTTCGGCTCGAGTAGCCTTTGTGTACTCTTCAAGGACGCGGTCTCTAATTTGAACTGCTGGAGCAAGCTCGTCCGCAATATTAATTGCTTTGCAGAACATCACTGCTTGATAATCGGCAATGATGCTGCATCAAAAGGGAAGAAAGAAGTAAATAAAGTACAGAGGTAAAACAATATTAAAGGGTTGTTTACCGGTTGGCCACAGGATCCGTTCCCCAATCTGTTACAAGTTGTTGTGCAAGAGTTTTGCATTGTTCCGAATTGAGGCTGCAAGCCCAATCTAAAAGTTGTGCACGAAGGAAAATTCTCGGTGGAGCGTCAGTTTCCGCTTGTTCCCATCCGATAAGGCCCAACACTGCTTCAATTCTTTGTAACAAGTAAGCCTGGAAGATCACAAGTTTCAGTACTGGTACTTTACACTTCATTTATTATGTAGCTACCTGAAGGGAGCCTGAAGCAGGTTGATCCACAAGCATTCTAGTTATCGGTCGAAGATTGTTGAGAGCTGTTGTCCACACTGTATTTTCAGTGTCGTTTCCAAGATATGTCGTGAGATCAAGTGCATTTTGAATATTGACGTATTCTGAAAAAAATTACATGCAGAAGTTTCGTTTTAAACTATACATTACATAATGAATTTAGTTGATAAGCAATTTATATCTTACTGGCAGCACTGCTCTTGAAATAATCGTCGATCAACTGCGTCCTGCTCAACTTGCCAATTACTTTGTGATCTTCGGCAAGCTGAGTTAGGATAAGATTGAAAAAGTGACTGTCGTAGAGAACTCTGTAGTAGTCTGTCCCAAACATTTTACAATAAGTATTAGACTTGTATTAAAACTGTTATAAAATGTGCGATCTACTAAACTCACATCTTGAATCTGGATTAGCAATCACCCACTCGTCACCGGAGCTTCCCAGAGCGTAAGATCTCAGGAGTGTGTACTTATCCATCCAGAATTTTGGTGCCCAGTTGGCTTCAGAGAAATCAGGATTAGTTTTGGTAGCAATTGAGATAGGGACATAATACAATCTATCGTCTGTAGGAGGATCTGCGCCAGGCAGCTGAAACTTCTCCTGTTTCAATGAGTTCACAAATCGCATTATTAAATTTTTGGTATCTTTGAATATGGAGAGATTTACTGGGTAAGCAGCAAACCTGAGAAACATAAATTCTATTTCCATCAGCCTTAGAAATTCGTATGAGAGGAAATCCAGTTGAAAGTGTCCACGAGTTCATGATTTCTGTTACAGAGAACTCAGGAGCCGTGCCGTCCAAGTCAGCTTGATTTTGAAGCTCGTCGAAGAGTTTTTGTTGAACAGAAGTTGAGTAGGCACTTCATACAAATCATAAAAAAATTAGTATCTCGCAGTTAGAAAACCTTTATAACCGGTGATTTTAGACCCTGTACTTACTATTTGTCCAAATAAACTTGCAGAGCTTTTTCGAAAGTGGGCTCAGAGAGAAAGCTTTGCATCATTCGTATCAGCGCCCCAGCTTTCTCGTAAATGATTCGAGAAGGTTGACTAACGACAGTGTCGAAATCGGAACTGTGGACAGGAACAGAAGCAGCCGTTGCGTCGAAATCTAATGCTAATTGAAGTCCGTCTAAAATATAGCGATCGTGTTCTTCATAGCCGCCTTCACTGGCAACGGATCCGAAAAATTGCATGTAATTGGCGAATCCTAGAAAAAAACCATAAATACAGAAATTGTTTGCTTTTTGCATTTATTTTGGTGAATTTACCTTCATTAAGCCACAAGTCATTCCACCAGTCGCAAGTGACAAGATCTCCAAACCAATGGTGAGAGATTTCATGAGCTACAATGAACGAATTTTGTAATTACATCTGGAATAAAATCTCCGAAATTTATTCAAAACTCACCGATAATGTAAGATTGTCTCCACTGTTCGAATTGGGTAGACTCTCCTTCAAACCAAAGCATGAGATTGACTCGATAAGTGTTGAGTGCCCAGTTCTCCATAGCTCTGAAGCAATTGGTATATTGGTATTTAAACAAGCAAGAAACTTGGGATCTCGAAAATTTGAAAGTTAAAATACCCTGCAGAAAAATCGGGGACTGCGACAGAATCCAGTTTTCCAAATTGGTACTTAGAATCCAAATAATTCTCAAAGGAAGTTACAATTTTGGCTAGAAAAATACGAAGGATAGGTAAATTCTTGTCTCAAAAGACGCATTAAAATAAGATTAGAAATACCTGCTGCTACAGACGAAAATTTTCCTGTTTCAGCGTCAGTCATAGGAGGAGGTCCCCATGTCTTTTAATACACGGAATATAATAAATTCATAATTCAAAAATATTATGAATATAATGTGTCGAATTGAATTGACTACCTTCACGGCGTATGTGGACAAGTCTTCGGGAGCTGTGACAGATTCAAAATCAGAGACAACGATGGCAATGAGGTATGTGGACATAACCACTGTTTCTTGGAATTCGTCTTGTTGCCATCCAGGAAGATCAGGGCTGCAGAAAGGATTCAGTGTAATAAATTGGCTGGCTGGAAATTACTCTAAGAAAAACTTACACGAGAGTAGTTCTTTCGAGCTGTCCATTAGTTAAAGCGTGGTATGCTGGAGTTCTCTGGACTTTAATTTTGAATGTAGCTTTCAAAGCAGGTTCATCAAAGCACGGGAAAGCCATTCTAGCTCCCAGTTTTTGGAACTGAGTTGTAGCCAACCATCTGAAATTGGGAAGGTTTTTTTGGTGTGTGGGACGCTTTAAGATAGTGTGAAATGTTAATTACCTTCGCTCTCCATTGTCATCAATGTAGGAACTGCGGTAAAGTCCCGACAGCCTGTTTCCAACCTTGGCAGTGAAGGGAATAGAAATTACATACGTGGCACCTACAGCCAACTCGGAACCGAGTGTAATTGTGTACTGTGACACTGTCGAATCGTTGGAGTGACCAGTGATAGGCACAGGCACATCTCCTACGGTTGGTGTTACCTATTATATACGCATTTATAGGAGATAAAAAAGTAAAGGAATTTCCAGAAAATGAACGTTGTTCGATTAGCTTTGCGTACCATAACATTGTCATGGTCGATATCAATCTCGTTCGCATGCAAAGTGATGGAGTTAGTTGCAGTCACGCAACTGACTGTGATTTGAACTAGTCCAGGAGCAGTGAATTGCTGAGGGTCTTCATCAGGCAAATGGATGATTGGTCGAATTACTAAGTCATAATGCGTCGGTTTAACATTCAGAGGAAGTCTAACTGGAGAAGACTGTTTAATTTCTGAAGAATCGTCTACTGCAAACTGTAAGGCTCCACTCAACGGACTTAATTGGAGAGGAGGACTTGCGAAAGTCCCGAGAATGGGAAATAACACGCAAATCCAAAGTAGCTTCATCGTTCAGCGTTGTTCCCTAGAAGGCGAATCCTCGAATGGTGAAAGCGAAAAAACTATCCGGTTTCAATGACATGAGGAATAGGATGACAGATTGAAGTCCAAATTGCGATAAGCGATATAACAATACGAAACAATAACAAGTTTATACTTTCGATCATCTATTGGAGGTCGGAGATTAATCTCATCTACGCACGTTTGCTTAACGTGATGATATGACTTTATAATATATGCATGAATTCGTGTGATGTAAAATTCCCCAGAAGCAGATAAGCAATCCTCTTATGGATGTCAATCTGTCTGGGTAAACAGTAGAAGTATTGAACTCATATTTGATCTGGAGGTGCCAATAATGTTTGAGTGTCAATTTGCGATAATGCCTATGTATTCTGTTCGTGACAATATAATTTACTTAGTTTCATTTTATTACTCAAATGGACCAAAATTATTGCATTCAAATAAGTAAAAAAAAGGTTTAAATCATATTCATAAAATTTGTGTGAGCCAGCTGTTGATGTCATCGTAAAACACAGAGATCCATGCAGTATTTTCAGATAATTTTGCTCTAGATGACTCCAAGGCTCGTAACGTAGAGTCAGACACAGTTCCACTTGACCTCAGGCTTTCGATGAATCCGTCAATCTGAAATTCACGAAATCTTATCAGTTTTACACTTCACCCGGCTAATGAGGAATTTATTTTACGTAAACTTCGATTACCCTGTCGATGACTTCTGCAGATGAAGTGTAACTTGCCATAGTAGAAATTACGTTTTGGAAAGCACTTTCGCCAAGCCTAAGAAATCGTGTTTTTTAATAATTGCACATTACCTTCAGAAACTGATTGCCGGAGTGACAGTTGGTATCAAACTATCTTTTCCACATTTCTGGAGAGGTTTGCACACAGAAACTGAAGCGAATTCAATAATTCAAAAAGTTCCGACAGAAGGTTTGAGAGGGAAAAAATCTTACCCCCACTTTAGACTTCCCCACCCTTCTTGGTCCCCACCCCCTAAGGGGGTGGGGTGTCTGTGGGGACGGTTGCAAGATAGTTTGAGACCAACAGTATTATTAGGTTTAAATAGTTCTTACACTAGTTTGACTGAAAGTACTTCTGCCTCGAGGAAATCAACTATCCGAATCCTGTAGTTAGGATTTTCAGCTAGTTTTTGCAATAACAGAGTTCCATGCACACTTCTCTCTACTAACTCAGATGAGGCTTCAATTGTCATTCGCATGAGTCTAAGACATTCAGTTGTATTGTATTATTAGTAAGGTATAAATTAGTACAGAAAACAATTTAGATTTAGCTCACGATTCAACATTGGTATTGTTCCTTTCACATGCTAAAGCGCTTATGAAAAGCTGATAACGCTCAGTCCTGGACGATTTTAGATATTCTTGTAAAACTAAGTTTCTGACATCAATGGGAGTTAAGCTATCAGCAACACTTATTGCTTTACAGAAAACCATAGGTTGTAGATCTGCAGGAATCCTGGAAACAAATATTCGTATCATGTTTCTTAGCAAAGGTCCAACAAATGATGGTGGTGGGTAGTTAAATGACGCTTACTTGTACAAAGTCGGATCTGCAGACCACGCGGTGATATATTGAACGGATAAGTCGGAGCATTTCGTGGAATCTAATGCACAGCTCCAATCTAGTAGTTGAGACCTCAGAAATATTGTAACTGGTTTGTCCTCAGGCTTCTGTTCCCAGCCTAATCGATCTAAAACTGCTTCTAATTTTGGTGAGAGGTATTGCTATAACGTATTCGAGATTCATTATGGAAAATTCTACACATGTCTTTAGTGCCAGTACAAATGAGCACCTTTAGTAGTTGAGATGCATTGTGGTCCAACAGATATCTGTGAATCGGTCTCAAGTTGTTTAGGACAGTCGTCCACACGGTATTCTCGTCTTCAGCTGCTAAATAAGTTGTGAGATTCAATGCTGACTGAATGTTCACGTACCCTGCAGAATTGAGATTATTGGTTGTTTTCCTATTTGTGTGTTTAACTAAAAATTAAGATCCTTACGAGCTGAACTACTTTGAAAGTAGTCGTCAAATAGTTGACTTCTTGTGGATAGACTGAAAACAGAATGATCTTCATCTAGTTGAGCTTTCAATAATCCAAAGTAGTGATTGTCGTAAAGCACCCTGTAGTAATCTGTGTGAAAATATTTCAAATCTCATTAAATTGAGACTCAGAGGATAAATTAAATTGACCATTGTTGAATTACTTCGAGCATCAGGATTAACAATCAGCCAATCTACGTTGGCGTTAGCCACTTGATAAGATTGGACTAAGGTTAATTCATCTAACCAGAATTTCGGTCGCAAGTTAGAAATGAAATCAGGATCGCTCTTTGTCGCGAAGTTAATTGGAATATTCCACGTAGCTTGTGGATTTTGTTTCTTATTGGATTTCTCATTCTCTAATTGGAATGATTCCTAACAAGCAAATTCATAATTACTTCAAATTCAAAAGTCACTTTCTTTTGTTCTTTTCTGTAAAATATTCCTTTTAGATTTGCTGTACCTGAGAGAAAAGAACTGAAGTAGAACCTCCGTAAGTAGCTCTCACCAAGGGGAAGCCAGTTTTAACTGTCCAAGTGTCCATAATTTGTTTGACAGTAAATGGGGCTTGTGTGCCGTCAGCTTCAGCCTGAGACTGCAGAGCTGCAAATAAGTTGTCTTGAACTGCGACTGAATAGGCACTGTGAGAAAATACAAAAAACAGAACTTGATATAGAATCGAACATTTAAGATTGAGCTTAATAATATTGCACATTGAGAACTGACTGTGTTTTAAGGTATGTTCTGAGTCCTGCTATAAGAGTTTCTTCTGTTAGGAATGCCTGCATCATACGAATCAATGATGCTCCTTTCTCGTAAATAGTTCTACCCGGATGAGGTGTATCTGTTGCAGTGTTGTTGCTCCAGACTGGAATCGAAGCAGATGTCACGTCGAATTCGAGAGCAGGTTGCAGTGTATCTAAAACATATCTGTCAAACTGTCCAAAGTCACTTCCGGTTGCGTTCGATCCACGAAATTGCATGTAACGAGCAAACCCTAAGAACAAATACAAGTGAATGACTGCATAAGTAATGAGGTGGGGTGATTCAATGATGAGCAGGAATTTTAGAGACCTTCATTAAGCCAAGCATCATTCCACCATTCACACGTTACTAAATCCCCAAACCAATGATGAGAGATTTCATGGGCTATTCAAAATTTTCAAAATTCAATTCAGAATTTGTTCAACAGTCGATAATTTCGGAAACTTTCCTGTTCTATCCATTTGAAAAGTATTGGCTTACCGATCACCGCTGATTGCCTCCATTGTTCAAACTGCGTTGATTCCCCACCAAACCAAAGCATTAAGTTTACTCTGTAAGTGTTGATAGCCCAATTTTCCATTGCCCTAATTTTCGTAAAATGTATTTAATCACTAAATCGACAGGTTTGACATTCCAAGCTTGACTATATGAGTAATTTACCCAGCAGCGAAGTCTGGAATAGCGACAGAATCTAGTTTGGTGAATTGATATTCAGACTCAAAGTATGTTTCGAAATAGGTCAAAATTTTTGCTGGAAAAATTATGTCAGTTTTTGAGTCACTGCGGATAATGACAAGTACGTAAAACGTACCAGACAACTTAATTTGTATTACCAGCAGCTTGAGCAGAGTATTCTCCAGTAGCCTCTGAAGTAATTGTAGGAGGTCCCCATGTCTGACAATGATTATCATTAATTACAAAGTAAGGTTTGGCATGAGGTAATTAAATTGTCATATAATTATTGTTGTGTTGCCTACTTTCACCACATAAGACGAGAGTTCCTGCGGTGCTTCAACATCCACGAAATCAGACACGATAACCGCAACCAGGTAAGTAGACATCGGAACGGTGATTTCAAATGTATCCCAAAACCATCCCAGCAACTCAGGACTAATTGAAAGTCAATACAATAAGGTCTACTTTTGTTTCATGAGCCTCCGCCTCGTGAGGTCGTCATAATGAAGAAATCACGAGGAAATTACTTCTCTACGGACGCAATCAAAGGGGAATTAGTGAGACTGTGGAATTCGGCTGCTCTTCCGATTGTCGTGTTGAAGGTAGCCTTCAAGGCTGGCTCATCAAAACACGGGAAAGCTTGTCTGGCTCCGAACTTCTGGAACTGAGTTGTTGCAAGCCACCTGAAATTAAATAAGCTTTCACCTGATGGAAACTTTCTCCAGCTTGTGAGACAGAGACAACAGGGAGATTTGTGTCATTCAAAGAACAAACTTACTTTGTGTTGCCTGTCTCATCCTTGTAGGAACTCCTGTACAATCCAGCCAGGCTATTTGATACTGAAGAAACGAAAGGAATGGCCAAAGAATAATTCTGAGTGGGTCTCAGCCTTTCTCCCAACTGAATTGTGTGAATTGACGCAGAAGTGTTAACATCGTGTCCAACTATGGGAATCTGTGTTCCCTCGGGATAGGTTTTCAACTATTTCGCATAAAACAAAGTTTATATTTTATTTATCTTTTGAATGGGATAGTCATATTAGGATTGATTGTGTCATACCACAACATTTTCTTGGAGAATTTGGATATTCTGTGAATGAAGAGTTATTTGGTCCGTTTCAGTCAAACAGGTCAGAAGTATTGAGACGTCTCCGGGAGCTGTGAATTGCTGAGGGTCTTCCAAAGGCAAGTTTAAAATTGGTCTTATGCGAAGGTCGTAGTGAAAAGGTGAAACGAATTGAGGCAATCTGATGCTTGGTTCCTGGTTTACAAATCTACTGTCATCCGAATCTGATGAAGTTCGGAGTGGTTGAAGTTGAAATGGAGTTATGCTATTGCATTCATATGGAAATGAATTTAAAATTAATGCAAGGAGGAGGATACTTCCGATCTTCATTTTAATTGAATTTCTTGAATACTCAAAAATGCTACTGCCTACTTACACCACCGACAGAAACAGAAGGACTGAAAGCACAAATTGCAAACAAGCAATCAGCGTTACATTTATTCTCGTTAAGGTTATCACCTGTCTGTTTGTTATGCAGATAATGCAAAAGGACATCGATTTTTTGAGAGATTTAAGCTGTGACAGTGCACACGGGTAAATATGCATATAAAACATATTTTTACAAATGACATGGCCATCATTATGTCTCAATGATAAACTCGTGGTCGTGTTCGTTCCATCAACAATAATCTGTATCCATTTTATTACATCCAATAACAATTTATTATTTCATTTTAATTTCCAAGTAATAACTGTAACATTCTCTACGAAAATAAACCTCAGGTTAGAAAGTACAAAAAGTATTTGAAAATCTTGTTTGAAGCATAATTCTCTGATATGTCTCACGTTGCATGTGTATTGAACTGAGATGATTGAAGTTGTGTTACTTTAAACTTTAACCTTTAATTACTCCTGATTGTTAGCCAACTGATCAACACAGAAGCAATACTTTTGAGCGACAGGGTCATTAATACAAAGACTTTGTTCTCTATACAAATTCAATCTACTTATCTCTCCAGAAAGACTCCAAGAGTTGCCATCAATGCCTCCGTGCACGGTGGCTTCAAAAACTGCATCATTTGGCTTCGTTACAACACTAATTTGTAGTTGAATTACGGGGCTTGGGCTTGTAGTGTTGTTGTTCTTGGCTGTGGCATTATTAATACTTCCACTGGGACTTTCACCTCCTTGTCTATCAGTCTTAACAACTCGAGAAAAGTTTTGTAAGGACACTTGACGTCTTCCTAAAGAAGAAGAAGACGGTGACGGTGTAGTTGCATTAACTACTTCATCGATCAGTTCCAACTGAGCCCCAAAATCCACATCTCCATCAATTTTCCTCATTGCTTCGTTAACTTTCCCCAAGGAAAGTGGAGCGCAGAGTTTGGAGAACTTCTTGAGTTGCTCATTAATTCTGGTGACAATGAAGCTGGCTGCACTTCTTACGACAGAACTTGACTTTGAAACCTCCTTCATGGAATTACAGACGCACCAGTGCTCCTCAATAGCTGCCATTTTGCAAGTTCTCCTCTTGGGAATACTTTGAAAGAGAGAAATACCTCGTGGTAACGAGTTAGTGGGTCTCTTGAGTCTTCTCCTCTCGTTCTCAAGGTCTTCGTTGCTCATCCCTTTGAGATGAACGAGATCCGAGAGCGTCTCATAAATATCAAAAGGTGTGGTGAGTCTGTGTGCGTTTTGTACGAGATTATTCCAAGCACCTGAGTACTTATCTCTGAAAGATTGGGGGAATGCAAAGTAGGCTAGTGGCATCCTCTCCTCGATCTTTCCTTGGTACGTGCTTCTTATGGAGCCCCAGCGCATTCCGTGATCACTCAGCAGAATGAATGCAGTCTTGTTTAAATACCCTTTTCTGCTTAAGTACTCGAGGCTGAGGTAAAGAAGCTCGTCTCCCAACTTGGGATTGTTTAGGTAATCGTGGAACAACGAGTTGGCCCAGACATACTGGAAATACAGGGAGGGTGATGGGTGGAAAGTGACAGCAGTTTTGACGATGTAGTCGAGGAGGACTTCAAATGCCAACCTGGGACCGTAACATAATTTGGCATTACCCCAAGTCTCATGGCCAATCTTCTTAGCCATGAGGAGACTGAGAGGGTGAAAGTAGTAGTCCGTTGGGGGATTACGGAATCCTTTCTTCTCATAGTTGAAGGTGCCCATCCAAATGGAATCCTCAGCGAAGGAAGTTCGGTAGCCGTGCTGTGCAAATTCTTTCCAGATGAAAGGACATTCGTCAAAATAAGAGAGTTTTTTGGGCCAACACTTCTTCCGTAATTCATTTACACTTAGGCCAGTGAGGAGTGGGATGACGTTGGGAAAGGTGTTGTCTCCTACTTTCGTGTATCCGTGCAGACCAACTGCGGAGAGGTTCTTCACGAGGAAGTTGTATGTCAGAGGCATTTGCCGAATAAAGTTCATGTGTGATTGAGCATCTAATCCGAGAATTAAGAGACTCACACGATCTTCTGATGGAGGAGATGATTTAAGTTCTTTCTTAGATGGGCGAGTAGGTGGTTTTGATTTTGATGGTGGAGGAAATTGGGAATGAGATGGAGGTGGCAGTGGTGATTGTGAGGAAATGGGGCTTTGAGATTTGAAATAGTTTTTGATTCGCAATTCTACTGAAGGTTTCACAGGGACGAATGCAAAAATATCTTTGTGCACTACAGAAGTTAGCGGCTTCCCTGAGGTTGTGTTGGGTGGGAATGTTTGTGTGCATTTGACTGATATGAATTCGTGAGATGGGGAGATGTCGGTTTCAAGGTTGGTGATTTTGTAGCATTGCTTTGAGTATCTGTGGAAGGAGATGAAAGTATGAAAGCATTTGTATTATTGTTGTGATTGAGAGATGAAGGATTGTTTTCTTATGAGACTTACTTCACATTTTGATCAGAGCCTTCTCCTCTGCTAACAGTTTTGTAGCAGCAAGACGCGTTGACGATTTTCTTCAGTTGAATCAACTGTCGTTGGAAGTTTGTGCGGAAGATCAAAGGGTGTTTGGAGAAGCAGTCGACATTCGCAGGTTCCTTGATGAACTCTTTGATTGAAGGATCAAAGGGGTTAAGTCGTGGGAAGTTACATGCTCGAGTTTCCTCACCTCCTTCCTCGTTTGCTGTGCCTGCAGTAATATTATAACATGCATTTCATTTTATTAAAACTCTCACACTCGGTCTGTTAAAACTAGAATGTATGCAGTCGTCTTCTACTCCACAATAGTTTCCACTAATCATTGCTTTAAAACTTGTTGACTACAAGGAATGTGTAAATCTGTATAATGTTAAAGTACATTTCAGGTTCGAGTTTATGAATGTGGGCTGTTTGATGCACCAAATTTGTGAACTTCAATTAGAGTTTAATTCCTCTGTAGGTCCGGTCAGTCCGTTGTAAAACAGGTCAACTGTTTTGTATAGAAAGAAATCAGCTCGTAGCAATATTTTACGGTATTTGATTTTGATTTGCATTTAGCTCCCAGCATTGCATTGATCTACGAGTTGTTAACACGAAATAATGAAAAATCCATACACCATCCGACTTGCTCATATAAAAAGGCTACAAATCATTACTCTCTCGCTCGACTGTGTGCTGACCATTCCATTTATGTGGGAGTTTAGAATGAGGACATGCAAATAAAAGAAAACTTTTCCCATAATAAATAAAGCTTTGCTGTGTTCTTTTTTTTGCATTCTACTTCACTGCTTGTTCCCTCTTTCCATGAATAAGTGCACGTTTTTATTTCTCATTGTATTGCGAATTGTAATGCATGCGTAATGCAAAAAAGAAGAAACCTTATCAAAGTTTAGAATCCGAAATAACCTAAGCCATTTTTGTGTTACCGTACAATTTTACATATTCATTTCCCATGTGCAACGAACGGGACTTTGTTGCGTAAAAAATAAGATTTCTTTGTGGGAATTCCGGTGAGTTGAGTCTTGAGTCTTGAGGAAAGGTGATAAAATGGAAAGGCTATCATGAAAATGTGAATGGGAAGAAAAGGAGTTGGTAAGTGAGGAGCTGTGTGTGTGTGTGATTTCATGCAGTACTTTAGTACTTTCATACTTTAATACTTTCACCTTTTTTTAGCAATGACAAATGCTCTGCGTCTTGGTTGGCTCCATCCATCTCCCCTTCGTCTTCTTCTTCTTGTCCTGGTGAAAAAAAATTCCACCAGCTTCTGAGAGATCCAGAGGAAGATTGTTGGCGGTGGTGGTTGTAGTGGTTATGCTGAAATCCCGAGTTTTTCCCAAGCGGAACGTGATTAGTTGACGTGCGAGGACTAATCCACGCCACTCCAGGGAAGTAAGTTGAATAGCAAAACACACAGGCGAGTGTTCCGAATCCAAGGAGAAATAATAAGGACCAAACTTGCTTTCTTTTAGTTTTCTTCTTGCTTTCACCACCTCCAACGCTGTAGAGGAGTCCTTCCCTCAGAAGAAAGTTTTCCATCGTCATTTCCAATTTTTTGTACTTTTTCTTCATTATCCCGTAACTTTTTTTCTCACGATTGGATTAGTTACTTATGCAAATGTAGACACAAGCGAACTCACTTTCTCTCGTTTCTCACGAGAGAGATTACTTTCAATTCGTCCTTCCTTGTCAACCTGCGGAAAACAAAATTTACATTTCCCCTTCTAAGCAAACTCTGCGTTTTCTCGGAGATAAACTTTTCACCTAACAGAAGAAGCTTGCTTTCCACTCAGCTCTCAGCTCGTTATCTTTCAAAAGGAAGTGGAAACATTATGGATGCACTCAAATACAATCTCCATCATTTATTCGATCTCTTTCTTCTCTCTCTCTCTCTCTCGTTTGACTTCTCTGTTTGCTTTTAATTATTCTAAAATCCCGAGGAAAGCGTAAATATTTCTCTAGATCTCCAATCAACGACTGAGTTTGTTGTTCTTTCCTTTCGTTATTCGCTGGAATGCTTTGTATTCTAGAACATCTTAATATACGCAATTCCTTAAAATTAAACTGGCAGCTGCTTGTATTTAGTTAGGAAGAAATACTAAGCGATGTGTGTTTGTGATGTGTTCTCAGAACTCTACAAGTAATTAGAAATCGTATAAGCTCACCAAAACATATATAAGATGTAAAGGATAGAAGAACGGATAGAGAAGAGTGTTTTGTATTATTTTGAACACGTTTGAACAAAGACCATTTCGGGTAAACGCTGGCTTTCAGGAATAACTCGTTGCCAATCTTTCACACTCACTTCCTGCTGCGTATTATTCATTTGAAGATTTATATGACAAGTTTACTCAGATACGAAATTGCAAAGAAAAACAATCCCCACGTATCTGGGAATAATTCCCATGAATTCGCAAACTGGAAAGGTTTCTTCTCTCTCATGAATATAACTTGTTTGTGATTTAGTTGGCTCGAATGATCGTATGAATGGAGAATAAATCACTTTTATCCGTCTGAGAAAACACACGAGAGGAGTGTATATTTTTCTTTATTAATATTAAGACGCGTGTTGTGTTGGTGTGTATTGTTGAGTCAATCTGTAGGAGCAGGCTGTGTGGAGGAAGGAGCCAGATGAAACGATGGAAGATTGAAAGATTGAAAGAGTCGACTTGTATCCAGGAAAAGATACTAAACAACACTGTAGACTGGCGGAGATGTTCCCTTCTTTCTTAACCGAAGAAAGTCTCGTGAGGTTGGTTGGTGGAAGTGGAAAGTGGAAAGTGGATCCGAGTGAGAAGGAAGGGAGAGAGTGCGAGGCTGGCTGATTGTGTTGGAGAAAGTTGGATGGATTTGAGCAGCTGCAATGCAAAGGAAAGCTCGAAAGAAATGGTTCATAGAAGTTCTGACTCTCGACTGACTGACTGTGTGTGTATGTGTATAATATGTGTGTATGTAGGAAATAGGAAGGGAGAAACTCAGGTTGAAAAAGTTATGTTCAAATGTGTCTGTCTCCTTAGGCTGGAAGGAAGCATAAATGAAACTGGGAGCTCCACACGGTTTTGTGTGAAAACTCCATTTCATGTAATGCCATCCGAATTTCGCTTTTCATCTAGAAAATCGGTGATATACACAAAACTTATGGAGCTACGGAGTTTCTCACGCACCGGAGACTGGAAGCCATGTCTGCCAGATCTGCTGAGGACCTCTGAGATCGCGTGGGATGCATTTGAGAGCATTTTGGGAGACGTGAAATCCGAGATTCCCTTCTCATCCATCGTGAGCTTGATGCTTGAACACCAATTTTATTCCAGTGAAAACCGAGAGGAAGAAAAAGTTCGAGACTAAAGATCAAGTGGAGGTAAACGGAAGGCGCAAGAAGTCATTCCAATATCCAATTCCATTCCCCTGTCGTTTCCATCTTGAATGTAGAATTTCTAGAATTTTTACAATCATATCAGTATGATAAAACCGAGGAAATTCAAAACTTTCTAGTACACTACAACATAAGTTTGATGATATCCTTCAGGTTATTATTATTCTCCTTACAAAGATAAATTCCTGAGTCCGAAGCTTTCACTGGTTATTTCCCCTTTTACATTTTTTCGATAGAGATAAATAGAAACTCGTTGTGCATTCCGTTTTATATTTCGATGCTTTCACTTCTTCAATACGCGGCGAGTTCAGAAGAGCCTTTGGCATTTATATTGCTATTCTACTTCTGGAGTTGATGAAATATTACACTACAAGTACACACACAGAAATATGGACTCAATCAAATTGGAACGAGTAGAAGCAGACATTCCGTTTATTTCTGGTTCGGTTATTACGAGTGATTTCATGCAGAGACTATAATTCTGGGGAATGATTGATTATTGCAGGGATATGAACATGAACCTATAAGACGTGTGAGATGGTATTTTGGTATTTTGGTATTTTAGTATTTTGGTATGCAAACCACATCAAGGAATTCTACGTCCGAGACTGAAAACTGAAACACAGAACAAAAGTAATACGGCTATATATATACAGCCAGATTCGAATTCCATCAGAAGATTAATTAAGTTTTTATGCATGGGCAGAACATTATATGACACGTAATTTTAATTTAACGAAGCATTCAATTGGTGTTTTAGGATAATCTAATTTTACTCGACAGTCTTGTGAAGTAATTTGCTGGCATTTGTTACATTAAGTGTAAAGTTACGAAGAACAGGGAAGCCTGGGATAGTTTTGTCCTTGGGAAAGGAGAGCTTAGCATTAAGTATAAAGGTTGATTGTTGTGATATGAGACGCCTCGTTTGGTGACTTCAGGGAGTACAGGACTACAGAGTTACATTACACAATGTCCTGTTATTATTATGTATTTCGATATAGTCCCATAAGAAGTATACGGCAAGTTTTGCTGTGAGAGAATAGTTTTATCTTCCTCATCAAAATGTCAAATGAAAGAGTAGAGAAGCCTGCGTAGCATTCAAAAAGTCTCGTTTACTCGCAAACTCTCCTTTTGATAAGGCAAACAGTGGAGAAGTATTTCCGAGAGTAATTTCACTTTCTACTTTAGTTCTCTCGCAGTTGGTCTTTGGTCTCCTGCTTATTGCATTTCTCCTTTATATTTCTTCCAGGCTTATAAAACTTCATCTACAGCATTGGATCTAACTTTTAGACTTTTAGACTTTTCTTCTTAGGAATGATTCAATTTTTATTTTTGCAACATGAGAAACTACACGTAGTTCGTGACAAGTCATGTAAACGAGGTCTTACGTAAAATTACTCGCATAAAAGTGCAAGCTGAATGTAATTTTATTTGTATGAACGTGGGAGTGAGTAATAATGTATTACAGTAGGCTAAAGGATGCATCAAAAAGTTCGAAATGAACTTAGGAAGGCACTTACGATGTTATGTTCGATGTCTCTAATAATTCTTGAAACACATGACGAGCAGACTGTTTTTCAATAAAAATAAATATGTCATTGAAATTTCAGTCACAACTGAATTACTTGGTATTCGTAGCTGCTCACTTGCCCCTGCAGTTTGAGAAGGAAAGTGGAATAGAAAGTTTGTGAGTCTGCCTTTTGTGAGTTCTATTCTGCAATTTCTATTTCTGCACACTACACACAAATGTGAGGTTAGACGTTAGACAGACTTGACGTGAACTAAAGACTGGAGGAGAAAGCTAAGGCCAAGTTTTTCACAGCATGACCACACGAAGAAGTACGAAGAAACGAATGGCGTGACAGATAAATTGCCAAATAAGCCGAGATGATCAATACTTCTTTTCTATTCTATTATTGTGGAAAATTGGGCCTAGTGTGTGTGGAATTTTAACGGAACGGGCGTAGATATTTTATGTAATTTTATTGCCTCATGAGGAGTTTCTAGTTCCTTGCAGACGTAGAAGACAAGAATCTTTATCGAGTGTGTGTACTATCGATTACGTACTTATAATAGTCAATGGGCGAGTGCAATATATAGGATCATTATTCAGTTCCGGTTTGCTCCAATAATAAATTGCGAATAATTTTCTGTGAAACTAACACTCTCTTTGCTTTTATGATAGGAGCTGCAGGCAACTTTTACTTTACACACTTTATACGCAGAGACTTTCATTCCTTAAAACAGAAATTACAATTGGCAAGCTCAGAGGAGCATTTAAAATTAATCTGTGAGGATTAGTTGTCGAGTGCATGATAATCTCTCGTGGCTTGAATATCATGTTCGATCTCTTGTCTCCAGAAACTGAGAGACCTGAAGAAGGGCTCGTCCACGACTCCTGGGTTTGTGTCTATCCTCATTAGTTTTAATGGCTTGTCAGTGTCCTCAACATTCACCGGTTTCCACTGGATTCCTTCATATTGGAGCAACGATCTAATCGGAAGGAGAGTCAGGGACATGTTTTAAATATTAAAGAAAGAAACTTGACAGGAGAATGGGAAATTAGAATACCACCACCACAACTGAACAAACTCCTTACCTGTCTTGAGCAAAAGCCACAACGGATCTAATGAACGCCTTAGACACGTAATAATCTTCGGAATCGGTTTTGAGATGGGAGAGTAACGGAATTTTCCATAGGAGAACACTGTCATCTCCGTGACAAGCTCCAAAATGCATTTCGTCTTTACCAGCCAGTTCGTAATGGAACCACCGATAGCCTATGGACATAGCCCAGTCTACTAATTTTGGCACAGCGCGGCTCATCGCTTGGAAGGCTTGGTAAAAACCAAATGTCCCTTTGTGGGAGAAGTAGTAGAGATAAGTAGGTTGTAGTTTTGAATGGGCTAAAGCAGCTGAACGAAGTCCCTGATTAAAATTAGCATCAGAAAACAACTGCTCTGCGTTCTGAACAGAGTAGTGCTCAGAAATCGCCTTGTTGTGCAAATAGTGAGAGCGAATTTTGGTTGAGATTCGAGTTTGATCTTTTTTGGGAATGTCTTCGTAGTAAAACAGTCGGGGAGCGTATAATTCCCAATTCGCATTGAGATTCTCAACAGATTCTTTTTCAAAGAACAATCCTATAAGAAAAAGCCAATTAACGTAAGTAAGTAATCCTAGAAGAGAGAGAGAGAGAGTTCATTTAATTTTAATGCGGTATGTCCCCAACCCATTAGGAAAATCAATCCTTCTTCCGAGGTGACTCCGGTCATCCATGGAACTTTACTCGCCACTCTCCCACTTTTTATTAATTTATGGGGAGTCTCCGTCAAAAAAGGTTCCCCGTCGTCGGATGAAAGTCTTTCCACAGTTGGTGTGAAGAAAGCCAGACGATCAGTTAGTAGATTCTGTTTTTAACAGAAAAATCATTAATTAATTCATTTGTCGGCTTCTGTGTGGATTGCTCAATGGCTGTATTATGTAACTACACACACAGAGATTTAATTTATGCTTACATGTATTTCAGAATGGACACTAACAATAGTGTGGGCATCCAGAGATCTGAAGCACTTGACCATATCACTTGTCGAGTTTGTGGGACAATTGAGACTGTTGGCCAATCTGTTTGCTTGTTCTCTGGCATTCTTAGTGATTGCCCAAGGGCTGAGCGCACTTCCACTGAATGATATCGCAGAATGGAATAAACCTGTGTGGGATGGTAAATAGGGAGGGAATTCAATTAGCTCGTTGTGTTAATTAATCATTGGAAAGTTCATTAGTGCTGAGGATTTGCTTGAAGCCTTGGGAGTGACGTGGAAAGAATGGGAAGTTTTCATATGGAATTTATACCGTACCTTGAGACATTGGAGAAAGCAAATGGTAATGAACAGAGACACCCCCCGCAGACTGTCCTGAGAGGGCAACATTATTTGGATCTCCTCCGAAAGCCTCTATGTTTGCTTTGACCCACTTCAAAGCTAAGTTTTGATCCTTAAGGCCCATATTGCCTGTCACTTCGTTGTCTCCGGTGTTCAAAAACCCTTTAAGACGCATACAAGATGAATTGAGTGGGGTAAACTAAAAAGAGGAAATTAGTTTTCCTCTGTGAGAGAAATCCCGTTTGTCTACTGTAGTTTTGTGTGTGTATACCGAAGGAGTTAAGTCTGTAGTTGAGTGTGACAACAACTACGTCCTCGTCCATAAAATACTCAGGTCTGTATTCATCTGAGCCTCCGTAGAGAAAGTGTCCGCCGTGAATGTAGACGAGAGTGGGGAGCAAAGTTTTCCTGTAGCTCCAATTGAAGAGCTTTCTTTTACGAGGAATCTGTGGGATATTGCAAACCTTTTATTACTTCGTCAGCCTTTGATGTGGACTCAAAACTGGGAACGGAACTGGAAGCATTTATTCTTTCTTGCACAAAGCAAGGAAGGCTTTTTTTACCTTAGGCGTAAACACGTTGAGGTACAGACAATCTTCTGAGCCTACAATGAGATCAGTAAACATATCGAACTGAATGCATTTGTTGCCGTAACTGGTGGCTGCTTTTACGTCCTGCCAGGGGCTGGGAGGCTGTGGAGCCTTTGTTGGGAGAACATAAGGAAATCGATCGTTATTTGTAGAAGGTGACACATACGAAATAGGAAATAGGAAATATGCTTCATCGTGTTGAGGAGAAAGCAATAATATCTGAGGAGAGGTGAACATATTTATTACCTTGTATCTCAAATTCCCCAGAGGCGGAGTAGCGTACGGAATACCCAAAAACTCTTTGTACTCTCTTCCTTCTCTCGAGTAGGAAGTTAAGCCTTGTAGTTTCCCGTATTTAGTTTGAACTATTGGGTGGTGTTCTATGGCTTTGACGTCTTCGGAAGGAGAGTTTTCTTGAGAAGTTCCGTAAGACGTGATGAGGATGGTGCAACACAAACTCAGGGTGAGAATACCCAAACTGCTGGTAAAAACTGTTCGTTTATTCATCATGTGCAAAAGTGTCCCACAGGAGGTATAAATTGCTTTCACTCAAATGTGGAAAGTTGAGTAATGAGAATTTCCGTAGATTGCGATTGCACACTTCGCGGAGTTTTCTTTTTGTAAAATGCGATGAAGGATTAAATGTTTTTTTATGTTTGAAGCTATGAAATGAAAGTTGGAATCTTGGAATTTGTAAATTCCTGGGTAAAATATGAACAATGTTTGTGAAAGTTCCTCTGTGAGGTGAGAAATACAAGTGATTCACATCAAAGGTCATGCTGAGATTTTATCCTGTTGAATTGGGAGTCAATCGATTGTAAATTAATCTTTTGTGAATTGGCTATGTACAATTAATGATTCGTGGGATATCAATATCACAGATCCCACATTGTCACATACACGTTATGCTACACGGTATTTTGCCACTTGAGTCTTTCTTCGTTGGTATAGGCATGTGTTTGGTGTTTGTGATGTGTTTAATAATCGTGAATTGGTGAATTACCTACCTCTCGATTTGGAAATGATGACAAAAATAATAAAGTCCAATGTCTAAAGCTCATTCCTTATTTATTAAACCCTCACACCCATTGAAGTGCTGACAATGTGATTATTTTATTCCTAAGCGGATGTAAATGCACCAATTCTTGATTTTTATCGTTTGTCGAAGTGTTTATGACTATGACAGGCAGTGTTATTCCAAAATTCAGAATATTTCGACTTTCTTCTCATTTCTGCAGGTGATTGTTTATGGAATCGATGAGTGAAATTTTATAGTCTGTGTAAGTGACGTAAGAGTGGTAGAAGGAAAAGAATCATGGGAATGCAAGCTGAATGAAAAACTGCTGTACTTTTACTGTAATATGTCAGGCACAGAAGAGCTGTGTGTGTGTGACACGATGCGGATTCCTGATAATAATTTGCATCATTACATGTAACACTATCGATAAACACGTTGAGTCATCATTAACATTAGATCGTCGTTACCTGTGGTCCGTAGCATATCAAAGGTCAATATTGGATCATTTCTCTTTGATGCATTGTCACTGAGACGAACGACAGTGTATTTCATTTCAAGTTCTTTGTCATTGTCTGCTCCCCATTTTATGTTCCCTATGAAAAGAAAAAGCTCTTTTACAAAATGAGAATGTATACGAAATTTGATATGAAGTTATACGAGCTTTATACGGATACGAAACTTTTAAAGCATTCTGAAATCCTGAGGGAACTATAATGTGTGATGATGCTGCTTTCTCTCTTCGTTCTTCTGCCAGCGAAAGATCGGATTCTGCGCTTTCGTGTTTCAATTCATCTTTCCAAGAGTCTGTCTACTTTCCTCTGGCAGAGTAGGCGAAACGATCCATGAAATCAATTGAGCTATGAAGATATTTGCTAGACTCGAACTCACAGGTATCCCAATCCCAACCAAAACATCTCTGTAAATACTGAGGGCTTGCTTTCTCTCCCTATAGTATGATTTCACTCTGACGCAAAAGTATTATGCAGGAGGACAATCTTCTCTCTATAATATTTTCCAAGGCCAATGGGTTCCTTGAGAATTTCACTTTAAGTGCTGTGTGGGTTCCATAAAGTACAATACACAATAAGTAAGGAGTAAGCACCATGGGATTCCGTTTAGTGGCTTTTACTTTCCTAGTATCATTTTGTAACTTTGATGGGTGGTTTCATATCTGTCCTATGTCAGTTCTAGCAGGGTATCTGGACGAAGGTAAGATACTTAAGCTTTAGGTTTTAATGTAAACTGTGTCTTTTGGTGATTCTTATCTTTATAAATAGTTCCAAGGTGTATGCCAGTGTTCACAAGCCAGCAGAGTAAAGGAGGAGATTTATCTTCTATGAATTATCCTTCCAATTATCCTGGAAAGACTCATTGTCGAATTGATTTCGTTGGAACGCCAAAAGAACGGGTTCAAATCATCTTCACAGATTTCAATCTGTATCATCCTGATGGGGCACACACTCTCGATAGGAATGCGGATAGGTTTCTTGGGCAAAGGGAAAAGGAAGAAGAAATGAGACGAGAGAAGGAAAGAGAGTTAGTTGAAATTATGAAATGAAAGTTTATTTGTTATCGGTTAAGCCAAATCTATTACTTAGAAAGTTTGAAATACTTGATAAATCTTTTTATATTGTTTTAGTTGTTCAGGGGAAGACGTGGATGTTCTTTCTGCATTTGTATACGATCTTGATGGTAAGCTCGATAGAATCGACGACTACTGCGGGTCGACCACACCCCTTGCTATCATGTCTAGTGGGAATAAACTGACATTGGAATTTAAAGCACCTTCCTCATCGCCATATGTACGAGGATTCTCAGCTCTGTACAGTTTTGTTGAAGGTACTTGAGTAAATCTTTAGAAATTTTCAAGTGGGTTGGAATTAGAGAAATCGGGTTTCATTTTTAGATTTCGGGATCAAAACGGGGCGTCAGTCTCCAGACTACCCGTGCAGATTCGTGTACAATTCATCGGAAACGAGTAACGGAACCATTACGAGTCCCAATTACCCCGGAATGTACCCACGGAACACGGAATGTCATTACTTCTTTAATGGGAAGGATAATGAACACGTGGAGCTTCACTTTACGTACTTTCATATTGATGGCATTCAACCGTAAGTATGACGGAGCTATTCGGAGTGTAGATAGTCTAGAGAGAGGCTCTGTAATATGTGGTGATGGGCTATTCAACTATACGTGTCACTAATGTTCGGAGTAATGGGATGATAATTTAATTTCAGGTGCGATGAAGAATCCTACTCCGACTATGTGGAACTCTCCAACTACATTCCAATCGATAGGAAGTATGACCGAAAGTGTGGAACAATAGAAACTGGTTTCAAAGTGCGATCTGACAGAAAATTCTTTCGCGTCAACTTCCATTCCAACGATCGTTACGATGCCACTGGGTTTCAAGCAACGTACCAATTTACAGACAAAGCGAATCATCTTACAATTCGTAATGTTGTCCGGTCTTCATCACCCAAAATGCCTAACTATTCGATCTTTCTTCTCATTGGCCTTGCAATCAATCTTCTCTGAAATTCCAGATAACAATTGACAATTTGGCACCAGAATCATTACAAAATAAAGTAACAAAGCACGATTTGCAATAATGCCTGAGTGTTTCTTTAAAAATTTTATCGGGTTCTAACTTTATTCTTAGTTTTGGTTTACAATGTGTGTAAGAAACCTTTTTAGTTGAAGATGGGTTGTGAAAATGTGAGCGATCATATACAAATGTAGTAATATAATAATATCAAGTAATTTTGCATTAATAGACAGACGATTGATTCATCTCACATCCCACATAACACGGTTCCCACATAACTGAACTGCGATTCTTGATGTGAACCGTAGGTCAATTATGTCGGCAGTATAACAATAATACTATAACCTCAAATGTTGAATATCGACAATCATAAACATAAACCCAAGGAAGGATATGTAACTTTCGAAATCTCTAATGAACGTATAAAGAATTTAAGGCAAAAGCAAAATTAACACAGTATAAGATTTGGTATGTTTATGTCATTCGTTACATTCTAAATCATCAAATAAATTATAACTTAAGTAACGAAAACACCTTACACACACTTAAAATGTAATAATCACATGACAAGCTTCGTTTAAATGAAGAATCGACCTTATGAAGTCTACTTGATCAACCGGTGTTAACGACGACAGTATTCCGAAACTTAAAAGTGCTACTCTACCTATTTATGTTTTCTTTAAGAACTCATTCGTAATCCGTTGTACACTTTGTTTTTTGAAGTCTGCTCTAAAATTTTCTTGAGTCCTGTAAATAAAAATGAAATTTTAGAAATCAGTCTTAGCCTGCAAATTGAAATAACATAAACTATATGAATTCTTGATTTCTTATTTTTACCATCTTTCTCTTCTTGTGAAAGCTCCTTTTTGGGAAACTCCACATCGAAACTGATGTACAGAATGCCGTGAAGATTATTATCATCGTAGTTAGGCATTCCTTCGCCCTTCTTTCGGATCCTGGCTCCAGGCCATGTGATTTTATCTCTTGACACGACAACCATGTGACCATCAAGATGTTCGATTTCCATTGAGAATCCTGTGAGTGCGTCTTGCAATGAGATCGTAATATTTGTGTACAAATCGTCCCCTCTTCTTTCAAATCTGGGATGCGGCATGGTTTTAATTCGAATACGGAGATCTCCAGGTTCACCATCTATGTGAGGTTCACCCTCAGCCACAAACTTGTGCTCCTGACCATCTTTCATTCCTGGCTCTACTTCAAACTCCAGTGTCTTCTCTTCATTTACAAATCTAGTAAAATTAACAATATGAATAATAATGCATTCATTTCACTCAACAACTGGTCATTGAATTTATTTAATTAGGACGCTTGCTTACTTGATATTTGGACATTCATCACACACAGTTTGTTGTGTCATCTGGAACCGTCCAGGCCCAAGTTGTCTGGTGACCATCTCCTGTCGGCAGTTGCATTTCCTGGTTCCCGACGCAGGCTTAGAAACTGGCTTGTTACGAGTGATCTATAAAAAACCAGAGTTTGCATTTTAGACTTGACAAGGTACTCTAGCTTCTAATACTTTTGTAATGCAAAAAATGCAAATATTTAACTCACCTCAACGAAGTTTCCTGAGTAGAGTTCCTCCAGAGTGACATGCAAATCCATCACAACATCAGCTCCCTTCTCAACTTCCCTTGAGCGTTCTTGTCCTCCAAATCCAAACCCGAAGTCTCCGAAGAACGACTGGAAAGGGTCCATGGAGCCAAATCCTCCACTCTCCTTCTTTAGGCAATCTTCACCACATCTGTCGTACGTCTCCCTCTTCTCGCTGTCTGACAGCGCTTCGTACGCTGCACTCAAATCCTGAAACTTCTGCACAGCCTCCGGATCTTCGGTGTTCTTATCTGGATGCAATTCTTTCGCCAACCTCCGATAAGCCTTTTTGATTTGATTCGTTGTGGCTGATCTTGGCACTCCCAGAATGGAATAGAAATCCCGTCTGTTCAGGAAACAACAAGAAATCAATTAATTATTAACCACGAGCTATCAAATCGCCCTACTTTATAGTACTTTTCACTTACCCACACAAAACCAGGCAGAAATGGACTAGAAGAAGTAAGCAACTAGACCCTACGTACAGACTAACTGTCTTCATTTTAACTAAATTATAAAAAACTAACAAATCCTAAATATTGTATATTGTGAATAAAGTCTGGTGTGTGGTTTGTTTCCTGGTTGTGGTGGATGGAGACTAGTGGATGAAGAAGCAGTGCTGGAAGTGATAATTGTCATCCAGCAGTGGAGCAGATTGATTAGTTGTCCGCAGAAAGATGACTACTAATTAGTTTTAGTGGACTGGAAGCTTGAAAGCGATTCCTCCTCCACCTCAGACACTTTTCAGCTGCAGACGAGGTTTGCCGGCAAGTCGAAATTGCCCATGGACAAATGTGAACTCCTCATTGGATGAGACCCAAGCGGGTTTCTCGCAGGTTGAATCCTCTGCATTGACCCTCGTCACTCTATTCTTTAGAAGAATTGGCTTTTATGCAGATTCTGATTCGGAAATATTTAAAACTTTCATATTTTCGTATTTGTACTGTACAACAACATGCAAAGATCCCAACGAACAATTCCTTGAGACATGTAAATCTGCATGTTGTATTAAAAAGAACTGTAAGTCTTCGTCAAGAGAAAATCAGAATCGAGACGGGATACGGGAATATGACAGGCTGTGAGATCGACAGTAATTGACTCATGAAATAAAGATGAACTTTATTCATATTCTTGGGTTTGTGTTTGAAATCACTAGTTAAAACACAAACAAACGGTATAAATGAATGTTGACTATAACATCACAATAATTATCTCGAATCTCGAATCACAAAAGAACTTGCATTCTATTAAATACCACGAGATGAACGATTGATAAAATCTAATTACAAGCACTTTGGAATGAGTGTTTCATTTTTCATTAATGTAACAAACCAACACACTGACAATCGATTAAAATACAATCGATAATCGAAATTCAAGAAACATGGTCGCATTGTAACAACACAAATATGAGCATCAAACACGTAATCAAAATAAAATTACGAAAACATACGTAAAGTCTTGCTATTAAAAACAGGATAAGTTCTTAATATGCATCACAGTCTTGATTGTCATCGCAGAGTTTCCAAAGTTCTTGGAATTCTCCCATATATAAGTCTACAATTGTTTTGTTAGTTGAAACCAGCACATTTTCTTGGTTCGAAAGCAATCCCTGTGGACAATAAACGAAATCAATTTAGCCAATTAATTCAATTAAATTAGAGAATATGTTTAGAGATGTGAGATATTTCAATCTTTAAAAGATAAATACCTGTTTTGTCCAATTCAATGATCCAGTCAGCACTGCCTCTTCATCAATTAAAGCAAACTTGTGATGCATCAAGTAACCCGTACACTTCATTCTCACTTCGATTCCTATCCGTAGAAAAAATCAGTTTTATTCCATTCACAATTATTCAATCAAAGATCTTATTTCTATTGCTTTTGTACCTGACTTTTTCCAGAATTTAGCTCCACAGTTATTGTGAGCAGTGAAAGTATCATAATCAGTGACGACTTGAACTACCAAACCCTCTTTGTACTTCTTTTGAATGACGTTTCCAAGAATGGGATGGGAACAGACATACATACACAGGTGGATGGACATCCTCGCACTTTCGAAGTACCAGATAAGCATTTCCGTCGACGACTTGGGAAGATGTGGGGTCAAATCTGGGAAAAATATCACCGTGTTCCACAATTCGGGTGGTTTTCTTCCGTCTAACTGCTTCAGTGTTTCCAATTCCTCCTTCGAAACCTTCCCTTCCTCCACCTTTGACCTGCTTTTCTTGTTCCTTTTGTTGTTGTTCTTCCGTTCTATAACCAATGAGATGCATTTGGGTGACGTGCTGACCTCGTTAGACGATGCGTCTTCCGGTATTTCCGGTGCTTTAACTTTCTTAACCATTTTAACTCGCTCACTCTTCTCTTTCTTTGATGGAACGTCTTTCTTGATCGACTTCTTGTAATAAAAGTAGTAAATAATCTCCGATGCCAAGATTGCAGTCGTTCCAACTATGACCACCGTCATTCCCGGCCGTTCTGTGTACATTTCGACAAGTAAGTTCCACATGGAGCGAGATATTTTGTCAGGCAAGTCGTACACTACAGCTGCTGTAAATAAAAGAATAAAGTCAAACACATGATTTGAAATACGTACGGTTGAAGTTGAAAGTTCGAAAGGTAAAAAATGTTTAACTTACAAGCAGTGATAACTCGAGATAATATCACGATCAGAATGTGGAGAATGTCCTGTATAGTTCCTTCAGCTCACCATCTTCTAATAAAACTCGAGTTTTATTCAGTGGTAAATTATAGTGAACCAAATTGAATTAATAAATTGCACTCGAAACTCGAACACACATCAGCCAGAGTAAGAGAAGAACTGAAAGCCCGGCTTTCGTTTTACTCGAGTTTTCTTCCAAGACAATAACATCAACAAAGACGAAGCTTTCACACGTGCGTCTATGCTTAATGCTTTTATGCACAAAGCTATATAGAAATAATACTCTAGCTTCTATACTGTAAGTGCTGATTGATGCTTGGAACGTTCCTTACTAATATTTCGAATCTTCAAATGCATTTTTTTGTGTAAGTATGCCAGTGTCATAAGTCAGAGAAACAAAAAACACGCTGCCACGAGAAATCGTTCATTAATGGTTAATCATTTAATTTTCTAATTAAGCAATAAACATGTATGAGTGATTATATAGTAATTGAATTGTCATTTCCGCAACGGACGTGGATTTCAATTGGTTTTTTTATTGGACTCGGGTTGCTTGAAGCAATACTCATCCCAATCCGGCCAGAATGTTTCTTTAATTCGGAAGCAGTAATCCCTTAGGTTGTGAAGTTCCCCTGTAAGAAGCACAATTTCGAATCGAAGCAATCACGAATTGATGAAAAGCACCCTAGGAGGTAATCTGAATATTTCGAATTATTAATACCGTTAAGGATTTTCTCATAAGGAGAGTCTGGAAGACACCAGACGGCTTGAGCGAGCTGACCGAAAACAGCAGCGTCTTCTTCACATGGCTCATCTCCCAACAGGTACTTTTTGTTCCCCAGAAACTTTGAAACTGCTCGTAATTCATTCACAATCATTTCCGTTGTTTCTTCCTGAGAATGTCTTCCTATTCCTTGAAGCCACACGGTTTGCTTCGCTATCGGAATCCACATCCACAGAAACACCTTGAGCATCAATGGATTCCATCCTGTGAATAGTTTGGGACAATCTCGACCCTTCGTGTAAATGTATCGCCATAACAGGATCCCACTACGACAAATCAAAACTGTATTTAATCAGATTATCTTGTCGGCTTTGAAATAATTTTGAACGCATACAAGTAGAAGTGTTCCTCCAAAGCAATTCTGATTAGAGTAGCAACACTTCTATCAACTTCAGAGTGCTTCCCTATGTTCACATTAAACTTCCTGAAAGTTATGTAACAGGCTGTTATGCAACAGTCATCAGAAGTTTCAGAAGTGTAATAATAATTGATTCCTATTCATTTACTTCTTAATGAATTCAATGCAAAGTTGCGAGTCAGCTACGTGTTCTCCATTCAAAGTAATCCATGGGCATTTTCCTTTTACACTCATGAAATCTTCTACATCAAGCTGCATTAATTGTAAGAAACAAATGAAATGAATTGTAATTAGCACTTGTTAGTAAATGTGACGCACTTCGTAAGGAATTTTGGCCATTCGCAGGAACGTCTCCACCTTTAATGGAAACGGTGAAGCATTTGGAGTTGTGGTAGTTGGTGGAAAGCGATGGACTATAATTTTATCCTTAGGTGTCTTCGACCACCGAGCTCTGTAATGTTAATTCAAAACTTGGATACACAATTTTTCAGTTATTAAAATGACAGGATGAATCTGTACTTACAGCAAACGTCTTTCACTGATCTTTGAAATCGCTTTATTACACAGTTTACCTAATACCCACACAGTCCCGATTCCAATTAGTACTACAGGCGTGTACTCCTTCACTTCGGAAGGAATTAAATCGTTTAGTTGTTGCAGCTTAGACATGGTTTAAATTCGGATTTTCAGAACTAATTGAATTGATTATAGGAAACGTTTGAAAGATAGTAAACTAAAACTACAGACTTGTAAAACTTTCCAGCCTGCAACCTTATGAAACACCAAGGTCGCCAGCAATGACTGTATCTCTGTAAATAAACAGTTGAGTGGAATTTTTTGCCTTTAAATTAAACAGCAGATGAGTTACGAGGATCATGAGGAAATGAGGATGCACAATACTTAATATATACCTTTTGGATATAACAAACTCCACGCAAAAACTCTTTTATCCAACAGCTCGAGTCAACTTATAGGAACTTGACGGATATGTAAGCAGGATTGCTTGTTAAGCTTTGATTATAATGGGGAAAAATCCTTTTCATAGTAATGAAAATTATTGTTATTATTGTAAATTATTGTTAATTAAAATTAAAGTTCATGCTGATAAAATTTAAAAAAACATACGCAGAAAATAGCGGACAGCATTCGATAGATTTAAGAAAACTTAAAGTGCTTGTTTAATAATTTAGCATGATCGGTTTATTGCTGGCTTTTTGTGGAAAGTTCTTTCCAATCGGGCCAATAACGATTTCTCATTCTTTCGCAATATTTGTCAAGATTCTTCAAACTCTCTGTAAGAAATCAGAGATTCATTGAGGCAACTGTGAAATCAAGGTTGTCATTACTGGGAGCTTCAGTGAAAGTGTACCTGCGATTAGAATATGATACGGAGAGTCTGTGTCTGCCCATTCGAACTGAGCCAGCATTCCAAATACCGCAGCGTCATCAGCACAAGGTTCGTCGCCTAAAAGGAATTGCTTGTCTCCCAAGAAGAGCGACACAGCACGAAGATCTTCACACATCAGCTTGATAACCTGATTTTGGGAGTGCCTTCCAATTCCTTGGTACCACGAAAACTTTTCATATTTTGGAGTGCAAAGACGCTTGAATTCTTCCAGCTGCTCTGAAGGGTACGAGAATAGTTCATTCAGATACTTCTTATCGGAATACACGTATCTCCAAAGTAGTAGACCCCTGGAAGACAAGTTTCATTTTGTTATTTCGTTTCGTGCGAATTGGAATGAATTCGAAACTTACCAAAACATGTGCTCTTCCAACATTATCCTAGCCATGGTCCCTATTGCCAATTCAGCCTTGTCGTAGTTCGAATCCAAGTTTTTGCAGAAGTGGCTATAAAACAAAGAGTTGACATAGATAGATTTGTTAGTTTGTGTTTCTATGCATTGAACAGTTGGTTATAAGCAGCACAATTAAGATATTACGCATTCAGAACTTCTATAATAAGTTGCGAGTCCGTGTAATGCCTTCCATTGAGAGTTATCCAGGGGGATTTGTCTTTCTCTCCTTTTGGTAAGGTTGTGTCGACCTTCAATTTATCAGCGATTTAAAATAACGAACTGATTGTACAAAATTACGGTTTGTGAATGAATATTTTTACTTCGTATGGGATTTCAGCCATTCTTAAGTACGTTTCCAGCTTCAGACCAAAGGGAGAGGGATTTGGAATTCTTTTTGCTCTGGGAAACGCGTGAAGAATCACAATGTTTTCTGGAGCCTCCTTAGCCCATTTTTCCCTTAAGGAGTTTAAATTTTAAATTAATTTAATTGTAATGAATTCGAGTTTACTGTTCAGTAAAAAAGGAAGTGCGAAAGGTAAAAACTTACAGCATTTTCTTTCTATTTGACGTTTGATACCACTGGGTCCATGCTTCCTTAATTCGTCGTAGAACGTGGACTCCACCAAAAGCCAACACTACGACAGAAAAAGTTTTTTGAAAAGTTTCGACGGGAAGACTGATGAGGGACATTGTTCGTTTGTCTTGTAGTGGAAATTCTTGTGTCGAAGTCACGAATTCCTACTTTCCTGTTAGTCAAGATCAGAGTGTTTTTAAATCTGATGACATTAGATGACATTGACTGTCAGCAGTTGCAGTTGTGTTATGATGTTCAGCTTCAGCTTGTCCCAAATATAATGATGATTTTTTACCCTAGTTTATTTCTCAACTGTTCACATTCTGAGAGGTTCACTCTGGATCTTTTAGATCTGTAAAATTAGATGTGCGTAGAGTATAGAAAATGTACATTAATAAATGGACCGTGGAAGATTACAGATAACAACTTAAGAGATGAGTCTTTGAGTGATCTAATTTTAGAAGTCATCTTGTAGTTGAAAATATTGTTTGCTTTAATATTCGTCCATTCGTTGCAATGATTAGCTCGATTTTAGTATGATTCATGATCCACGAAATACTGCTTGGAAATTAGTACATTGATTGATTGATTGGTGATTGGGTTTAAACCAGTTACAAGCAATCGAACATTCAGATTTACAAACTTTAGTCTGTAATCATAATGAACTATGTCGTTTTTGGATTCTGGAAATTCAGATTCTGATGATGAGATGAGTGACAAATATTCAGCTTTGCTTAGGAAGGCAATCATCCCAATCTGGCCAGTAAAGTTCTTTAATTCGATCACAATATGCCACCAAGTTTGTGAGTTCCTCTG